>PVIH01005464.1:9413-123971 GCA_004025045.1 Sigmodon hispidus | reverse complement strand
CACACACACACACACACACACACACACACACACACACAGCTAAAAAAAAAAGTTTTTGTTAAACTAGTGTAATAAAATAGTGCCCCCATTTATTAAAATGAGTATAGATGAATTTAAAAAATTATAAAGCTACCTCTCTGAGCTCCATATATACTAGGTGTTTAAAACTGCAATATGGGGCTGGAGAAATAGCCCAGTAATTAAAATCTCGTCTTCCAGAGGACCCAGGTTTGATTTCCAGAATCCACATGATGGCTCACAGCTCTCTGTAACTGTTCCAGTGGATCTGACGCCCTCTCTGGTCTCTATAGGCACTGGCTATTAAGTGGTACAGACATACATGCAGAGGAAACATTCAAATATGTAAAATTTTAAAAATTAGCAAAACCCCCAAAACTATGCAATCTCTCAAGGCAAAAAAATTCATTCCTCACTTTCCCAGCTGTCAAGGTGAATTGGGCCACTTCCTGGGTGGCCTTCCATGTCTTCCCCTCCAAGCTGTTTAAAGAACTCAGGGTGAGTGGATGTAGTAGGATCCTGTCTGGTGCTAGGGATGGAGCACAGAACCAGCTAACACAATCTGCCTACGAGCGTGCCTTGCATTAGGTTCCAGGGATGGAGCAGCAGGTGATAGGAAGCCTGGGGGCGGAGGGAGAGGAAGATAAACAAGTACAAGGGAGACTCTCTTACCAGGCTCTTGTTGTATTTTGTGGTTGTTTTTGAACCAAGTGATCTGAGGCTGGGGGACGCCGCTAGCTTGACAGTCTAAGGTGGTGGAGCCGCTGATGGACACCTTGTGGTCGCTGAGGTTTTGCAGCAGGTGTGGTGCCTCCTGGTCTAGTGAGGAAAAAAGGGGGCAGCCGTTACTTTTATTGCACAAAGAGCCTGGATTAAAGAGACAGAAACCATCCAAGGTGACCATAAGGCTTCAACATGCACTTTGCTCCATGTCTCTTCACTCATTAAAGCTATTGCTTCCCTTAGTAAGCAGAGACAAGTCACCCTCTGCTAGAATGGGTAAACTGAGGACTAGGCTGGACTCCATAGTTTTAGATGTTAATACCCAGGATTTGTCTGGCCAACTAATTTTCTTCTTTCACAAGGAAAAGTTTTTCTAGAACTCAAATGTTTCACGCATTTTAGGAACTCGACAGGAAAAACCTGGCTGTGTATGTAGGGTTATAAAATTTTTTAAAACCCATTCCTATTACATGTTGTGATAGGCCAATGTAATCTTATATATGTTTGATTTCTAAATTGAACTCGATGGCTCCTGAGTTTGTATTGATTTAAGTTTTATGGAGTGGGTTATGTTATACCATAACCCACATTCTGAGGCAGCAGACCAAACAGAAAAATTCTGATATTTTCAAAGCTTTATTGATTACTCCCCTCTGTTCATTCCCTCCCCAAATGCAAGCAACCAAAATGGCAATTCAAGAGGCAGAGACACAAATTGTAGGTTTTGCACTATATAATAGCACAAAAATTGTATTTTATATTATTTCCTCTTAAAACATACAAATATGGTACAATACAATTTATTTTAATAAAATGCCAACCAATATAGTACAACAAAAATGAACTTAATACATTAATATGCAATACATTATAATATTAAAATCCCACATAGGAACCTCAGTACCCCCAGGGCCCCAAATGAGTACAGTGTTTCTGCATAAATGAAGTAGTCTGTCAGTCCTGCTGATGTGTATACATTCTAGTGGAGCGGGATTGATCAGGGCTCAAGCCCAACAGAGAAGAACAGAAATGCCTCCTAACACCATTCCCCACCCCCCACCCCCACCCCCAGTTCTCTTCCCCAACTTGTTTGCAAATCCTAGGACAGAAATCCCAAGGATGGGGTTTGACTTACATATTCTGCACACTGGTCTGAGCTTTCTCTGACCAGGTTTGGGTCCTCATCTTAAGGCATTAACGGGGAGAGAGCAGCTTAAGAATGGTTACGCTACAAAGTGATGCTGTGGCCTGGATTCCACGTCCCCTGCAGGAGTCTGCGTCCCCACACCTTTCTCTTTAAATTCCTGCAGGAAAACTCTCAGGGTCAGCATTCGTTAAGGCCATTTTGAAATCCCAGGTTAAGAAGTATAGCATCATCTAACATGGTGAAGTAGCGCTAACGAGGAAGGGTTACTATCCATGAGGAGATTTCTCAAGGGTTTTGGTTTCCATAGCTTATCATTAATCTTCTTGGTTTTACATAAATGAAATCTGAAGGCAAGAGTGTTGAAGGAAGTGCTGGTTGATTCAAAACCTTCTTCCAGAACAGGCTGCATGAGAATGCTCTTATTCTTGCCTCCTTCCTGTGTCTCTCCACATCTAACTCGCCCTCACAGGCAAGACCATTACTGCATTTCTGTGTCTGTATTTTATACCATCTGTCAGCTTTTCTTCATCGAAAATGCAGCCCATAGAAAACTTTCAATATTTGATAACTTGTGCATGCCTGTTCATTACAGTGTTGATACTTTTATATGACAATCAGTGAGATATAACAAGACAATAAGAACACATGACTAGTTAGCATTAAACAGTGCCCGGCTGACTTTGACAGATTTAACCTTGAGCTTAGACCCAGGTCATAATGTTTCCTGGCTTCCTTCAGCACATTTTACCATCACCAATGTGTTAATTATGACAAAACAATCTATCACTGCTCATAGGCCTGAAAAGAAGTTTGAATACAGGCCTATAAAAGCTAGTTATTTTCATAGCTACAGTTTATAATATCATCTGTACAAATAGGTTTTGAGTTCCCTGAGAGATGTATTTAGAAGAGAACGTTTTAACAAAAATGTTGCAAAGAACACTCAAAGGACCTATTTGTACTACACAGAGTTCACACAGGCAGCATTTAAGGCTGCAGAATAAACACAGGACTCCCCATTTACATGCAAGGTTCACACATATCTTCTAAAGCATACAGTATTAGGATTTATCTGTGAAAAATGTTTTCTATATGTTAAGTGTCTTGGTTTTAGCTACTGTCTACAGACTGGTTCAGCCTAAGAATCATCCTTTTGTTAATTCTACTTCATATTTTGTAACAATACATTTTGACATTTTAAGGAAGAAAGGTACATGAAACTCAACCATAGTTGGTAGAAATAGAAACCTGACCCCTCCACTAAAATAATCTGAATTAACAGAATATTTCTGCTGCTTATCAGTAGCCAAAGACAGTTGCCCACAAGGAGTTCTCCTTTTCAGTATGACCTCGGGTTACTGGCAAGGTCCTAGGTCCCTAAAAATATGCTTTCTTTTCTCCACTTTGGAAGGAGCTGAGGAGCCAGCCTCGTTACCCCTAACCTCGGCTAGTATCATAGTCTCTCTCTTTTCCTCATCTTTCTTCATGCCCCAAAGGACAAAAAAGAATCTATACAATAGTTCTTTTCTTGGAAGAATCTTCTGGAAGAATTTACTATACAACAAACAATGAATGGTATTCTTAAAATTGTCTTTTGGAATATATATCTTCCTCTCCTAGGAAGGAATTGGAAGGCTTTACATGTTTAGTTCAGTTTTTTTGAGAAGGCTTCGGCCTCCCCTCCCCCAAGCCCTTCATTTCTTTCTTTCTTTTTTTCCTTTAGTTTTTCTAAAAGCTGAGTCCCCCAAAGTCTTCTTAATGGTGCAGAGGTTTTGTTTCCTGAAGGAACACATTGCCTCAGAAGGAACAAAAAGGCCAAGCCAAGGAGCCATAGGTAAAACTTCAAGACACAATTGATTATTCTTTCCTCTGGGCTGACAACTTCCAGGCTACTGATTGTTTTCACAGCATTTGGGGCTTCATAAAACTGGCATTTGGGGGAAATGCTATTGTCTACTCTTTCACACTTGACAAAAGCAATTCCCACGTGAAAGACAAGTTTAGCCATGGGACCCAGTCTGTTACCCAAAGGAGGAAACGGGTCTCTGAGTTCCCAAGCTTGCTTACAGAGTTGCCATACTGTCACCTGCTCTTGAGCTGCCTGGCCACTGTTTGCAGTCATGCTATTTTGGTCTTTTTGCTGGTTTCCCCGACCCTGTAGTTCACGTACAAAGATCAATCATACATGGAAACAGAACAATGCATATTAAAAGTACCTTTCCTTCAAATGCAAGTTGAAAATGTAATTGCTCTTGATTTTTAAAAAAGACATGCATTTAAATAGTTCTAATGCTGTTTTTGTACTTTTTTAATTTCTTAATCCCCACAAATATCCCATTAACATTTGCATATAGAGAAGGTAGCTTTTTCTTTTTTTTTTTTTAATGGGTAGATTTTCTAATAGATATTAAGAAGGTTGCCTGAAATCTCTAGTTACAACATTTCCTGGATACATGGATTGTGGACACCTTTGGATGCCATCAAAGCCTGGTGAAGGGCCATAATCAGAGCCCAGGGGCCATGGATATTTAGAATGAAGGCTTGCTGGACTTTTGCCAGCTGTCAGGGGTTGTCAGTCCAGTCTAGCACAGTGAGGAGCAGTGTCTAACCTGGACTCCCTACCTCGGAAATGACAGAGGACAGTGGAGCTCACCTGGTGGACCTTCATAAAGCACACTGGGACAAAGCTTTGCTCTTGGAATTACATCAACATCTTGTGCCCCTGGGACCCATCTTAGAACCCCCAGTTTAAGATCAATATACTTCATGTAAAAAAAATACTTTCAAATAAATAAGCATTATAACTTGTCATCCAGGTACTATTTACAAATCAAGAGCAAATGATACAGATAAAAATAAAACCAGGCAGACACCCGACAAAGACTCAAATTCAACTGTACTCATCCTGTGCTGAAAAATTAACTTATTCGTGTCCATCTTTGGCAGAAACCAGCATTTGCTTAAATTATTCAGTTTGTGCAGCTTCACAACTTAAAAAAATATCAAAAGAGGTTGGCATCAGAGTAGACTAAAAGATGAGTTCCGGATTGCTGTCTATCAGGCAGGAGAAGACAGAAGAGCGAACACATAGAGAAGGCAGAGTACAGGGATCTTCATCCAAACACACACCAGGCTGCCCAGAGAGCGCCCTGGGCCAGCAGGCACTGGGGCTCCTTATCACACTATCATGTCCAAACTCACTTTGGGAGGAGCATCTCCTCTGGGCCTGAAAGTTAGCAACAGTAACAATAAACCAAGATGATAGGAGACACTGTTAACTTTTCAATGAGTCCTTTAATGTTTGACATTACTTTGTGTGGTACAATCATTCCTCCTGCTTTTAAATTTGGAGATCCGAGACAAAATAGCCTTTTTGTTGCAGTGCTCACCTCTAATAAGAACTTCTGTCTTCCGAAGGATTTCTTCCCCTGTGTATATGTTCCTGGCTCTGCAGGCATAGGTGCCCGAATCTTCCAGGGACACATTCTTGATGACAAGGTTCAGAGTGATGGAGTATTCTTGAGTGGTGGCCATTTTTTCCTTGCTGATGCTGTGGTGCATGGTTCTGTTATTAACTGTCCGTAGCAGAATCCAGGTAATGTCTTTGTACAGGAACTTGTTGACTGTGCAGGAGAGTTTCAGGTCCTCTCCTTCTGCTGGTATCTTTTCCAAGGAAACATGAAAGCCATTTGGTACATCTATTTAAAAAAAAGAAAAATGAAGAACTTCAGACCAGTGTCTCCCAACGAGATACTCAGATGTGGCAAGAACTATGCATTTCCCACAGATCCTCTAAGCATGAACATCAGCCCGAATGAGGGTTCTGTCTTTTTATGTCGGAGGAAGTGACCAAACAAAGCCGAGAGAGCCTGTGGAGTTGAACCCATCCCAAGTGATACAGGAAATGCAAAACCAGGGCAGTTTGGGGGAAGGTAACTTTTTCTTTTTTGATGGCAAAATGGTTTTCCTAACTTGGAATACAAATCTCATTTCACATCTCTTTATCATGTACAGTCCTAGAAAGCTGACACCTGAGGAGAGTAAAACAATAAAATAACCCAGCTCTTTTCAACAGAACATGGAAAGAGCCAGTCAGAGCCAGTCAGAGCCAGCCCGTGCTAGTCCTCCAGGGCCTGTCCTTATACAGTGGTCTCTTCCTTATTGAAGCTGAATAGTCCCAGGCTTCTCTACCAGTCCAGAGGAAACCAGGGTACTTACCCCATCAGGCTCCTCTGGTGGGAATGGCTGGACTCTTACATGAAAGGCAAAAAGTTTTCTTTTGAACATCTAGGCAAATCTGGACCAGTTTCCAGATTCTAAACATGTTCAATAGTTTTAAAAGTCAATTTTGGGGCTGGGAGCATACCTTAGTGGCAGAGAATTTGTCTAGTTAGTATGTACAAGCTTCTAGGTTTAATACCCAGCACCACAAGGTGGAGAGACCATATATATTCTGAAGGAAAAAAAATCATTCTGAGGAGTGGGGTGTGGATGTGTACAACTGTCAACCCGGCACTTGGGAGACAGAATCAGGAGGGTCAGGAGTCCAAGGCCTTCCTCAGTTATGTAGAAAGTTTGAAGAGGGCCTAAGCTACCTCAGACAGTCTCAGAAACAATAAGAAATGGTTTTGAAGGTAATGGCGTCAACAAAAGCCATTCTGTTAGGATCAGTTCCCATCCTTTCTCTTCATGTTCCCTATCTCATGACAGCCCGTGCATCCAACTTTCATAATCCTTCTAGAACCATCATTTGAGTTTAGGGGTACAGACTCCTCAGTGCCATTCTAGAACATTCACTGGAGGGTTTTAAAATTCATGACTACTGGCCCTGAACTGACTAATTCTCAATACCCTTCCATTGCTTATTACTGGTGATGTATCTATATTTGAGCAAAGAATTGGGGCCAACATTTTACAAAGAGCTTTGAAGATGAAAAGAGCTGTTGTCTGTTGTTATTATTATCCTCCGTACACAAAGCTATAAAGAGACCTTTAAACCTTAAGGGGACAATAGTCCAAAATTAGACATCGTATCAGCTCTTTCCTAAATCTCATGTTGCTTGTTTTTCTGATTTTTCTGGCTTTGGCTGTATTATAAAATGTCTCGTCTGAAGGAATGCCAAAGTATTCATTTGAAACGTGGAAGCAGGGGGTAACAGCAGCATGTGAGGTGGTGGAGGCTGAGGAGCAGGGAGACCGGAGCCACTCTTGGTTGAAAATGGAAATCAGGATGTGAGTGACAGAGGATACAACAGCCGTCATGTTTTTAACCTGACTGTGAGGTGTCTGCAGCAGCCGCTCTCTTGTATGTTCTTACATTCCTCCAAGGGAGAGGGACACATTGACTGTCATCACAGGACAGACAGCTGCTCACAGCCTGTTTCCAGAGAGCTTCTTCATCCCAAACTCCTCCTGCTGGGTTGGCACCCAGGGATCCCGGTCACACCACTGAGGTCATGTACGGAGTCTCTGTTTACTTTAGTGATTTGAAACTTCCTGTGGAAATAGCTCACAGGTTTCCTGATGGAAGATTTTGTTTATCTTTGCCAAGTGCCACCAGGAATCTCAAAATAAAATGCATTTAGTGACATTGGGAAATGAGGGAGATAAGACAGTGATGTTCCGGTTTCACCCTCGGTGACAGCTCATGCACCCATAGTCACACCGGGCGCCAGAAAAAAAATGCAAAATTCACCCAGAGAAGAAAAAAATGGACACACAAACAAGCCTATTTCTGGGGCAGAGAGGCAATTACTAAAGCCATCGGACAGCTCTTAGAATTGTCTGTTTCTCAATTTGTCCTCTGTCACTATCTGCACACAAGATGGTAGACAAATATCTTTGTTTAATAAACCCAGAGGGATTGTCCCCTTAATTTTTTAAGCCTAAGAATAAAAATGAACCTAAGAAAGTGTTGTTCTCCACCTCTGCCAATGAGAATGCCAATGTCATCACTACCAAATGACCCTTCTCATTTGGATGGAGTCACCCACAGTCTCCTGAGAGGCCCGGGAGAGAAGGCAGCCTCACTCCAGAGACCTTGACAATTGCTTGTAGGCAGAGCATGCTCATGCTCATGTGCCAACAGGCACCTGGGGCGGGGGGGGGGGGGCAGGTGGTGTCACCTGTCTGGGGTGGCCCTACATAAAAACTGAAAAGGGTAAGAATGATCTCATTTCAAACATTGAACATTTTATTTACACTGAAAACTGGAAGTAATATTCCCTCCAAATCCACAAATAGTTACTACAAAACGTGGTTATTTTCTAGGTATCAGGTACAAAACAAGTGCTGGGATTTGGAGGGACATGGTCAAGGATGCTCATGACCATAGACAGCTGCTTCCCCTGGAGGAGGGAGGGTGATGTGCTTTAAGAAAAGGGACATAATTCATCGAGAACCAATAAGGCTCCAATTGATCTTTACAGTATTAGAAGTCTAGACACCCACTTTAGGGGTGAGGGACTCAGGGTCACCTACATGATATTAGGGGGAGCGGGGCTCTACCACTGAGGTCACTGTGTAAGTTACTGATTGCTGTAAGATCAAGGCCAGTCTGGTTCACATAAGAGTTCCTGGGACAACCAAGAATACATAGTGAGACCCTATCTTAAAAAAATAAGCTAAAAAAATTCGGAGCAAAGATTTGATATGAAAAATATACTAACTAACTAAAAGCCAATAGTGAATATAAGCAGTTCAATCTCTTATCAACCCACACATACACTTTCCAGGACTGGTAGAATGGAATTATGGGGAGAAAGCATATTATGGATGACAAAGCCTAGATTACAAGCTGGTTCAGGCTCCAGTTAAAGTTTCTGTGTTTTCAGAAATGCTGTGAGCCTCCCCTCTTCTCAGCATCCATACTCCCAGAACAAGCTCTTATCAGGGAGCAGTATCCCTCCCGGGGCCTCTAGTGGTCTGATTTGGTTGGACCCCTCCTTAAAATGTGGAATACCTATGGGCCAAAGGAGTATCCCTCCCCTGAGTCTGTGCACTCTACTCTAGACAATGCTCAAGGGGATTTGGAAGTGTGTCTCAAAATTCCCAGAAAAAGACAGATGGTTCCCAAGTGTGCCTCTGGCTCAGTCTCTTCCTCTGCCATACGGTGGCCTCCTCAGTCTGATTATTCATCAATGGGCTCACCACTGGGTAAGCATACAAGAAGTGGCCAAAGAAAGACTCAATAAGGGATCGGAGGGGGCAAGAGGCAAGCCAAGTAAGACTACAGTCTGCTCAGCAGCCCTGAACAGCACCAGGACTCCAAGTGTAGCCTAGCCTTGAGGTCTAGATAAAGGTACAGTTGTCTACAGGAAGTTGGACACACGAAAATGTTTGTGGGATGATTTTAGATGATCAGTGACTAAGAAGGGTCTGTGGCCCCAGTGGCACTCTTCCTTGGCTTTGAACACACAGGGGTGAGCACAGCCTCCTCCCTTTCTCTGTTCACATTCTCCCCCAGCCCACTGCCCATCACACTGCTTCCTTATCAGAGGCTTAGAGTTCACAGTACAACACACAAATGTGAACCACTGGCTTGGTTTGTGTGAGTGAAGGCTTGAATTTTATTTCACTTATTTTAAATTGGTTAAAATTTGAGCAGAGCAGTAGGGTGCAAGTGTTTGTGTGTGTATGTGTGTCTGTGTGCTTTTGTTTTTCTGTTGAATGCAGGGCTGTGGGTGTAGCTTGGTGGTAAAACATCAGCATGAGGTCTTATGTTCAATCACCAGGAAAACCATCCCCTAAATGTTGACTACATATTAAAATATAATATAGTATTTTAGATATACTGACTTAGATAAAGTTATTCTTTTTTTTTTTTTTTTTTTTTTTTTTTTTTTTTTTTTTTTTTTTTTTTTTTTTTTTTTTTTTTTTTTTTTGTAGGGGCATGTTTTGGGATAGGGTTCTCTGTGTAACCCTGGCTATCCTGGAACTAGTTCTGTAGACCAAGATGGCTTCCAACTCAGAGGTCTGCCTGCCTCTGCCTCCCAAGAGCTGAGATTAAAGGCATGGCCACCATCTTCCAGCCTCTAAAACATTATTCTTTAAAATAAATGAACGCTAGAAAAAATAATTTAAGGATTTCCTTTCTTTTTATTTCATGGGTATATGTTTGTGGGTAGGCACATAGGGATGCGGTTGCCATGGAGGCCAGAAAATGAGGAACTGGGGTTTCAGGCAGCTGTGAGTTGCCTGATATGGTCCTGGAAGCCAAACCCTGGTCTGCAACAGCAGCACGTATACTGACCCACTGAGCCATCTCCACAGCCCCAGAAAAGATTAAGTTACATATGTGTGGTGGTACCAAAGAGTAAATTCAAACCTCATGTTACTGCTGCAGGTACATACTGATTCTAGAACATGCACGAATTGATACATGCCGTCATTTTTCCCCTGGGGACCCAGGTCTGTGCTGATGCGTTGACATGCACTGTTCCAAAGTGAGTGTTATCAACCGAGTTGCATCCTAGTTGCTGTTCAACACAGATGTGTTGAAAAGTTCAAAATAGAATGCATTGTAGCGCTTTTCATCTCCCAAACCACATGCAGATTCAGATTGTAAAAACCTGTTTCTAGCTAAATATAAGAACAATGCAAACCTTGTGTTTAATGAGTCCAAAGTGCCTGGATTTACTTGAGGACTAATTTGAAGGAAATCTTTGTGAGGATCCTTCCCCAGCAAAGGTCTTTCCCACTGGGAGTGGACACAAAAGACACACTCCTTTCTGTTCCTGAAAGGTGAGAAGGTGGGAACGGGCCTCGGTCTGGGGGGCTTTGCTGTGTGGTGCTCTCCTCTCTAGAAAATGCAGGGGCACTGTCTAGGTCTGACCTATGTGAATGACCTTCAGGGTGTCTCTGTGGCCCAGATTCTTTAGAGCTTGGCTCACTGGCCACAGGCTCCTAACATCTAACAACCCAAATTGTCTCATGACATTAGTCCTGCTTAGTTCTTCCTGGAGACATAGGCAGCGTCAGCTCCATGCAGCGCGAAGTTTCCAGAGGGCTGGCACACTGCCCAGGTTTCCTCCAAAATCGGAGGGACGTGGAACCAGGCAATTGTTTTGAGACTTTTAGTGACTTATTCCCTTCCTGAAGCCGTGGAGGGACGGACATAGGGGAGTGCCACCCGGCCACCCGTGTACCTTGCAAGTTTTAAGATTTGTAGAGCCCATCAGGTTTAAAATTAAAAATCCCTAAGTGCTCAGAAAAATAGCCCATTAATTATGATAAACAAAGCTCAGTTTCAGATTTTGACAGGAGGGTCTCAGTCCCCCAAAGGTCTGAACTACTTCAACCATGAACTTCCAAGGTAAAACAAAACAAAACAACCTCCACCCTCCCAAACCCAAAACAACCCCAGCAAAAACAATAACAACAACAACCCCTCTCAAAACAATACAGCAACAAAAATCTCTAACATCATGGGGTTGGGCGTGAGCTAGGTATCAGACTCTGGGGATAGGTGTTGAAGGGGGTGTGAGCATACAGGATCCCAAATTTGGAATCCAGTGTGGGAAAGAGACACAGACGCAGCTGACAGAGAATTCAGGGAAGTGGCTCTTTAGAGAAGCTAATGATGTGGAATTCTATTCCTGAAAGTGAGGGCAGAGGCACTCACAGCATGACATGTCTATGGAATTTTTTTTTTTTTTTTTTTTTTTTTTTTTTAAATCACCAAGGGCGTTAAAACCAAAGAGAGTAGAAAAGAGACAGAGGCCACCCAGTCTCTGTAGGTGGCATCGGTCTAGCTTACCTGTGACGTAAAATTTTATGTTTCTTTCCACGGTCCCTATTTTATTGAAGGCCTTGCAGCTGTAGACTCCAGAAGTTCTCGAGTCAGCCACCACCAAGGTGCTAACAGTCTGCAAAAGAGAGACAAAGTTGAGGTACAGGACAGAGATCACTTGGAACAGTTCTAAGGACCAGGGAGGCTGGAGTGATTCAGCTATTCCATGCATGCAGCCTTTAAAGAGGGTATTGCAGGCATGGGTGGTAATCATCTGTAAGCTCTCTGCTTGCGGAGCTCCAGCACGAATAGAAAAATAACAGGAAGGCAGGTCCTCAGGAGACCGGAGCCCATGACATCCGACTCTGGGCTTTAGGCTTATCTCAGTCTGCTGGCATAACAATCACAGACCTGAAGCTGAGGTGTGGGATTGCACGTTCCACCCCACGAGGTGGCCAGTCCACATCTGTAAGAGGAACAGGTTTGGCCCAGGCCTTTCCTTGTTTCAGTGGCCTGAGAGCATGGGAGCTACTTGGTCACAGGAGGCATTTGTGTGGGCATGAGGAATGGGCCTGACGGACGGAAGAAAAGGTGCTTGCTTTAGCCATTTCTTGTCTATTCTCAAAGGATGCTGAGTACAGCCCCGGTGGTCTTGGAGAAGGCAGGAAGCTGAGAAGCTAATAGTTGTGTGTATGTGTAGAGGTGTGTGTGTTTATAGGTTATGCATTTTCAGTCTATGAAAATGAAGATATAAACCGACATTTTCACACTGGATTGTTCCCAGACAGTAGTCAACTTGATATGAACTTAGAAGTACTTTTCAGACTAAATAATGTCTACTAATAATGAGATGAAGATTCAGACGCTTAAAGACATCCACTGTTTCCTTTAAAGGAATAAATTGGAAATACGGGCATGCTCTGAGAAGTCTCACATTTAAGCTACTGGTGCACAAATAGGTAATGAAAATAATTTAAAGCTCCTTTTTAATACTTCAAATTCAGTTAGAGACTGTAGTCTCTGTCCTGGGACACAAATAACTGGTCATGAGCTTCAGGACTGTGGTGCTGTCTCCATGAGTTAGATTTCCTGGCTGATGACAGAGAGGATGCCACACGAGGCTCAGGCACTTTCCTGGGCAAGTATCCCCATAACTGACTGATCTTAGAGAAAGTTCCCTTTATATGTGGTCTCTCAACTCCTCTAAGAAATTAAGACATTACTGATTTTAATCTACAGACCAAGAACACTATAAACAAGAGCTGGAGAGATGGCTCCATGGTTAAGCGCACTTGATGCTCTTGCTGAGGATCTGGGTTTGGTTCCCAGCACCCAATGGTGTCTTGCCACCCTCTGTAACTCTAGTTCTGGGGATTCTGACGCCCTCTTCTGTCTTCTGGGAACGCCGCATGAATGTGATGCACGTACAGGCAAGCAGAATACCCCTTACACATAAAACACAGTAAGAAAATCTGAAGTCTAAAGAGCATGCGCAGTCTTTTTAGCCAGCAAACTTCTTTCTCCATTTTTCCTTCCAAATGGTTTCCTGGTCATTGTTAGTATCCACTTTATCACATTCACTCCCTCACCCTCTGGGTGGTACAGAAATTCTAGATAATGAAGAGGGCTGTAATATGGGTTACTTTTCATTCAGTTTTTGGACATTCATTACATGGCTGTGTGACCAAAGAACTGAGTGGCTGAACAGAGGCCTTTCTCTGTTTGCAGCCAGCATAAACCCGACTTCCTTATGAAGTAAGTTCTTACTGTTAATTCTAAAGGACCCAAGGAGACTTATCTAAATTCTTGGATTTATTATTGTCCAGTAGGTAAGCAGAAACCCATTTTTGCTGTCTTGAGAGTATCTGACATTTCAGTCACTACCTGCCTCTGTAAGTCGCATTTGTACTGTTGTTAAAATGACTTTGATTTTGCCAAATTTAGAGCAACTGAGGAGCTATGTTTTGTGGCAAGGTGAAGTCAGATTTCATGTTTGCCACGTTTAAGAGCTGCACACAGTGTCGCTGGAGAGATGGCTCAGGGGTATGAGCGCTTGCTCTCGCAGAGGAGCATGGTTTGATTCCCAGCACCCACATGGTGGTTCACATGGTCTGTAACTTCAGGTCTAAGGGATCTGACATTCTCTTCTGACCTCCACGGGCACCAGGAATATACATGGCACACAGACATACATACATGCAAAGCACTCAGACACAAAAGTAAAATAAATGAATACACCTAGCCAAGATTGTCTGGAATGGATGGTTGCAACCATTTTAGATGGTTGTAATCAGAGAATAAAGCTGAGATGCCCAGGGGTGATATGAATCTATGTCTTACAATAGATCATGGAGAGATAAATATAATTCAAACTTTTTTCTTTGCCTGAATGATATCTTCCAAAACAAGACGCCTTACACACTGGCAGACAGCCTCCAGACTGAGGCCTTACACACTGGCAGACAGCCTCCAGACTGAGCGTCACCATAGTTTCTGTTACAGTAGGACATACTGATGGGAGTGTTCATTATTTCTTTGGGGTGGGACCTTCATGCTGCTGTTGACATATACTGGACAGATTATCCCATCTAATCTTAGCCCTATGAGAAGAGGGCTTCAGTCTGTTAAACAAATAAAGGCTTCCAGGGACTGAATGTGGAATCCAAGACATCAGAGACTTCAGACAGGCCTGGGAAGGATGTGCAGAACTCCAGAACCCACACTCCCAATCTCTGATCGCTCACCCGCCCAAACTTGACACACCGAATAACGAAAGCTGCTGAAAAACTGTCTACCATTTGAAATAGATTTTTCTTGAAAGTAGACCTGTTAATCAGCAGCAGTCAATGACATGAGCTAAACATTGCTTTTTTTCTGGGATAGACTGTCACACAAAGTGAAAAAAGTATTTTTTTTTAAAGCTTTTATTTATTTATTTAATTATTTGCCTTGGTGTTTGCCTGGAACTGGAACTACAGACAGTTGTTAGCTGCCATGTGGGTGCTGGGAATCAAACCCGGGTCCTCTGGAAGAGCAGACGGTGCTCTTAACCGCTGAGCCATCTCTCCAGCCCCGAAAAAAGTGTTTTTAAATAATATGATTTGAAATGATTAGTGACTAAAAACTTTTTACCATAAGGTGAAACACAAAACTTATTATCAACTTTATTAAAAGTCACATTGCTTCTAGAATATCCTTTTTCTAATGAATATGTTTTAAAGTTATAAAACTAAATATCTTTTCATATGATATCAAAGATAGAGGCCAGGGGTGGTGGTGCATACCTTTAGTCCCAGTGATAGGAAGCAGAGGTAAATGGATCTCAATCTATGTATTGAGGCAGACCAGTCAGTGCTACAGTGAGGCCTTGTCTCAAAAACAACATCAACCCCATGAAAGATATTTGATGATATAAAGATCTAAGCCAGGTCAGGTCTTTTGGTTGGAGTAGAAGACAGCTCACTTAGGGACAGACAGTAAGGATGCATTAGTGTCCATCTATAAGGATGCTCACACCCAAAGGGAAAAACGAGAAGAGTGGAACAATACACCAATTATCCCCCCCTCCCCTTTTAAGAGAAAGAGTCTGCTGTGGGACTCAAAGATTTATTTATTATATATACAGTATACAGAAGAGGACACCAGATCTCATTATAGATGGTTGAGAGCCACCATGTGATTGCTGGGAATTGAACTCAGGATCTCAGGAAGAACAATCAGTGCTCTCAACCTCTGAGCTATCCCAATTATCCCTTGTATACTTTAGAAGAGAAAGTGCCTTAGACTTGAGATATAACAGATATATAGTCTGTAATCACTTATTTTTTAGAGTACCCTAAAAGGACATCTCAATTAATTTTATAATTAGCTCTTATTCTCCATAAATGGAAGAAAACTGAGGATCAGAAATGAAGGCATAAATTCTAGGCTAAACTATAGTTAGGATATTTACATTTGACTCATAGAAGTTAACAACTCATTCACACTGACTTAAAATCCACAGTGGCCTTCTACAGAGGGTGAACCCAGCAAGTTACAACATTAAAAAAGATAAAAAACTCTCCTGTTGATGAACTAGTTTGGGGTTGAAAACTTCTCAATAAGGTTTGCGGTCCAGCATAACTCTGCATTCCTAAACACGCTTGTAACGGAGTCCTTCTCTATGACCCAGATACTCATCAAAACTGTCGCCAGGAGCAGGAGGACATGGTAGTGCGTGTTTTTAATTCCAGCACTGAGGAGGCAGAGGCAGGCAGCTCTCAGCTTGAGGCCAGTCTAGTTTACAAAACAAGTTCCAGGATAGCAAGGAATACATAGACAAAAAGCCCCTCAAAATCCCAGACAAAACAACTAACCAACCAAAACTACTACAGTCACTAACTTGGATTTCTTCATATTCCTTCCTGATTGTGAAGCCTTAGTAATGTTGTAATGTACAGTGTTACAATGTTGCTTAAGCCTCTTGGAATAGATTGAATGGTGGTAATGTGTCATTCAGTTTGATTTCTAAAACAAGTGTTTGTAAGGAGTCTTTCTCTGTTTTCCCAGCTCCCAAATAATGATGCAAAGACTTCTTTTAATTATGAAAGCTCAGCCTGTAGCTTGGGCTTGTTCCTAACTAGCTCTTACAACTTACATGAACCCATTTATATTAATCTACGTTTTGCCATGTGACTTGTGCCTGTTACCTCTTCCTCTGCACTTCCTGCTTGTTCGGCATCTCCTTGCCTCTGCCTTTCTTCTTCCCAGAGTCCTCTCTGTTCCTGGAAATCTTGCCTAACCTCTTCCTGCCTAGCTATTGGCCATTTAGCTCTTTATTAAACCAATCAGAAGATGCCTTAGCAAAGATACATCTTCACAGTGTAAACAAATATTCCATAAAAAGGATTTTTAAAAATCTATTTATAGAATGGTAATTTAAATCTCAGAATATTTCTAACAGCCTTCTTTGAAGCATTTGGGGGAGAAATACAAGTAAGTATATAGAGGCCATGGAAGAGCTGAAACGAACCCAGAGTGGCATGCTAGAGCTGCATGATGGGAAACAGACCGAGGGGCTATGTGGGAATCGGACCACAAGCCATACTTCTGTACATGCCATGGGATTGTCTTAGGATATTTACACATGTCATTCTGTACCCTCCTCACACAAGCCCATAGCAATGTCACTATTGCAGTCAGGCTGTCCTCACTCTCTAGCCTCACAAGATCAACACAGGGTTCTGTCCACTTCTCATTTTAGACCCACAAACCTCCAGGTCTGGCAAAGTCATTTGGAGAACATGAAAATTCAACACTTACTTTTAGCCACTTACAAATGTGCACCAAAGCTTGCCAACAAGGAAATGGAATTTTATAATTTTATTTCCCTCTATGTCCATCACTGACCTAAACAACAAAAAACAAAACCCCCTGAAACTCTCCAAGGCTCCTCATATGAGAGCTTTCTCACCCACACCAATCTACAGAGCGGTATCACTGGGCAAGGCTACAGTGTGACTGTGAGTGAGAAATCATTGAGAGACTTTAGTGTACTTCCAACTGTACCAAAGAAGCAAAAAGGTCTAAGTTGTAAAAAAGATTGCATGCAATTACAGGTATGGAAGTGCATGCCTTTTTAAATCCCAGCACTCTGGAGGCAGAGGTAGATGGAACTCTGTGAGTTCAAGGCCAACTTGACTTACAGAATGAGTTCTAGGACAGTCAATGCTGATATACAAAGAAACCCTGTCTTTAAAAAACAAAACAACCACCTCCAAAAAAGCCATTGCTTCCAGCATAATGGTATCAGCAACTGCTTGAAGGATCTGTACTCTGCTTATTTTCACTTCCTTTATGAAGACTATTAAACGTTTTATAATACAAGTGATCTTGAATAGCTATTCTACACTACATGTGACCTTGGCCTTTGGGGGATCACATTGCAGTCTGAGTGGGGGTGATTTTGTTGAAGTCCTATGTGTAGAGGGCCTCCTGCCCAGGTCACCTCATCTTTACCACATCGAGCTAGGGAGGATGAACATCATTAACTCCATTTCTTTGAAGGAGTTGAAAGACGTAGACATCTTTGCCCTTGGCTATGCTATTCAGCTGGAAAGGAGGAGGAGTCTGACCCTGCACCTCCTGAACATGGGCCAGGCGGTTCAAATGCCAACTGTGCACAGAGGTTCATATCACAAAGCTTTAGCTTAGCTGTGCAACTACAGGACAATGCATTTATTTCCAACCTGAGTGGAAAATTGGAGTAGACTTTTTTTTTTTTTCCTCAGCCAAGATTTCACTCTGCTCTGGCCAGGTTTTTTTTATTAGCAGGCATTATATACAGCTAACTACCTGAGTTCATACCCATCAGGAATCTCAACCAGTTTTATCCCATTAAGTTTATTGCTCACTACATATTTTGTGGTAAGAAATTAAAATCCCACTGAAACCATGCTTATAAATTCTCTTTGCCAATTTGCCTGTGTGGCCTGGAAGAAGCACCAAAGGAACAGGCACCAATGATGTCATCTGGAAAAGCTACTAGGACATTGTGGCAGAGACTAATTTGCTCTCTAGTGTTCATAGACAATTTCTACCCAAATCAAACATTCAGTTCGACAGAATTCCCTCTCATTTAACTTGTCCATTAAGGTCTCTCACTAAAGGCTTGAAACTTTTCAGCTCCTGCTTACTGTGTTGGAGGGGGAATGCTATACTGCTGTGCCTATAAAAACCATTCCCAAATCCTTAGCAAGTGACTGTTAATATTTTCCCACAAATGGACTGTTAATTGGTTTGTTTTGGTTCAGTTGGCAATGAAAGCACAGAGTTTTCAATCAGGAGACTTTGGTTTTAATTTATTTACTAGTTTATGCTATGTGGCTTTGGGCTGTCCATGTTTGAAATGGGAAAAACCACTCTGGCTTGCCAAAAATGGATGATGACATTAATATCTTCAAAAAGATTTAGATGCTGAAAAATGCAGGGCTGGCTGTGATGTTGCATGCTGTTAATCCCAGCACTCAGGAACAGAGATAGGTGGATCTCTGTGAATTTATTTCAGGTCAGCTAGGGCTAGAGTAAAACCCTATCTAGAGAGAGAGAGAGAGAGAGAGAGAGAGAGAGAGAGAGAGAGAGAGAGAGAGAGACTGGAGAGATGGCTCAGAGGTTAAGAGCACTGGCTGCTCTTCCAGAGGACCCGGGTTCGATTCCCAGCAACCACATGGAGGCTCTCAGCCATCAGTAATGAGATCTGGTGCCCTCTCCTGGGCCTGCAGGCAAACATGCAGACAGAACACTGTGTATATAATAAATAAACCTGAAAGGAAGGAAGGAAGGGAGGGAGGGAGGGAGGGAGGGAAGAAAAGAAAAAAAAAAGGCAGATTGGGGCAGCTGGAGCCATGGTTTAGTGGTTAAGAAGGTTTGTTCTTGCAGATGACTCAGGTTGGTTCCCAGCACCTACACAATGGATCACAGCCCTCAATAACTCCTCCAGTTTCTGGGGATCCAGAGCCCTCCTCCAGCTTCCACAGGCACAACATGCATGTGATGCAGATACACACATACAGATGAAATCCAAATCCAAATATAATAGAAACAAATATGTCTTTCAAAAGGAAAAAGAAGAATGCAGGATTTATTTATTACTTTTAAATCCTACATAGAGAATGGTATATCTGATTTTCACCCTTTGATTCAAGGATATAAAAGAATAAATGGATATTTTAAATATCACACTACTTGAACAGATAATGGGATTTCCAGGGACAATCTCTACTTCCAGATCAGGGTGAATGTGTAGACATCGATGCTAGCAAGGGGTAATCCAATCTGGTTTTTAAAGCATTGCTAGCTCCATGCCCAACATTAACTAGTTTCTAGGCACATCCTTCACTACTTCAAAGGGAAAACCTTCTTGATTCACAGGGTGCTGGCTCTTTCCTAGGCTCAGAGGGAACAGTAGAAAGTGAACAGCACAAGAGTAGAGGGCGAATAGTACATTGGGCCTCTTTAATTTGGGAAACTTTGATAGATATTTGCATGCCCAGTCTAGACTTCATTGGGCAAAGACAGAAGAACAGATAATATTTTGTGAGACAGAAATGTTAAACTTTGGGTTGAAGCCTTCTATAGTTTTTATTTACTAGGATTCCACTTTCTGCGTACTAGCAGGACCCAGGCACAGTTGTAGGCTAGAATCATGTGGGAGTATGTGGTATTAATCCCAGCACTTGTGTGAACCCCAGGTCCTACCCCAAAGTTGCGACTGTAATGGCAATTGATAGAGGCAACTGATGTGCACCAACCTGGTGTCCATTAAGAATGAGTTTTCCAGGCTGAAGGGATAGCTTAGTGGTTAAGGACATGCATTTTTTTACATACAGGACCCAAGTTCAATTCTCTTTCCCAGTGTCCGCATGAGAGAAGATGCTCACAACCTGACTCTGGGGAAGCCCTCACCTGGACTCTAAGGGTACTGCACACACATGGCACATACATACATACAGACATGTGCATGGGGGAAAAGAAAGAGGAGGACCCAGAGTCTGAAGAATTCAGTCAGGGAGGTATACTCACTTGAATAATTTTAATGTATGGTTTCATAAAGACAAACCTAAGAGATTCTCTTTCTGCCCAAATTTTGAACTTTTGAATTACTTCTGGGTCTAATAAACCTAGATCCAGGAGCTGCGAGCATGTTTTGAATCTATCCCAACACTCATTTCATATAAACGGTACCTTATTGGTTCCTTCTATGACCATCATGCGCTGAGTGATGCTCTCAATTCTGTTTCCTACGTTGCTGTCAGGATCCAGGATAAAGGACTCTTCACTCTCCAAACAGAAGTCAGACCTATGAAAAAAGAGGAGGTCATCACAATGCTGCCTTCAGCTCGGGACAGTGAGCAGTGATAAGTTCCATGGAGTCAAGAAACGTCCCCAAGGAGAAAACCACAGACTTTACGAGAATCTTTTTTGTCTTAGGCGCTCTCCTCCTCTTTAAGAACTAAAACTAGCAACTGTATCTACCTAGTAGGGAGACACTTCATCAGCATGCTAGCATACATCTTTCCTGACCTAAATATTAAAGAAAATACATGTTAGGACATCCAATGCCTGGATTTTAGTTAGTTCCTAGTGGGTGGAAGTAGTATGTGAAGTGTGTGGTGTGGTGTGGTGTGATGTGGTGAGGTGTGGTGGGCTGGGGTGGGGTGAGGTGGGAGGTGTTATATTAATAAATGGAACCTTTGAGAGAATAATGGCATTTCACCTCTATGCAGGGTGGAGGGTGGCTTTAAATCATAATATTTAGTTAGGTAAGATAATCTTTTTCCCTTCTAGAGCTAAGTAAGTGCCCATGGAAACAAATGTCATAGAGTCCTTTATTTAATTAATTTCCCTCAAGTCTGGTGTTATTAGAGCAAGGCCTTAACTTCTTGGGCTTCAAGTGTTTAATTATCAAATAAAAGTTGTAGCAGTGTTGATTTTTAAAGTCTATGAACTCTCTCTTTTAATTTTTAAAATAACTTTTATCTTTTTTAGTTTATGTGGATGGGTGTTTTGCCTACTTATGTCTGTGCACCAAGTGTGCACCTATGGCCATGGAGGCCAGAAGATGCCTTAGATCCCTGGTACCAAAGTTGTGGATGGGATGGTTATGGGTGCTGGAAACGGAAGCCAGGTCCTCTGCAAGAGCAGCCAGTGCTCTTGACTGCTGAACCATCTCGCCAGCTCCCTTTTCTCCCTTTTTAAGTATTTCATTGTCTTATACTCCTACCAGTGGGTCTAGAACTTTCAGCGAGCAGAAAGCTTGCTGGTCATAATTTGACCGTGACTCTGGGAGAACCTGGAGATTCTCAAATGAGGAAGAGTTATAAACCGTTTCCGGAAGGAGTGAGTGGGGGGTCCCAAGTAGCCTAGAGCAGGGATGACAGGAGTGAAATTAAAAGTTGGAGAGTGGATGAAGTGGGCTAGAGAGTCCAGGGGGTCCTCTAGGGGCTGCTGCCTCTTCCATTACACAACCCCAAATAGTCTCTTCTGGACTCAGCTATTTATTTGCCCAGTTGTGTGTGTGTGTGTGTTCCTAAGGATGAAACCCTGGCCCCAGGCTATAGTGAGTGTTTTACCACTGAGCCATGCCCTGTCCAGTGCCCAGTTTTTATAGTTGAATGTACATGCTTTAATGGAGATCACTAAAGAGTATACACATCTTCTATTAAACCACAATCCGCTATTATAACTAGATTCAATAACTGATTGTCTATACCCAGCCCATATGTCAGATCTCTCCAGCTGTCTAAGTTCAATTCCCATCACCACCACCACCAAACCACTTTCATAGTTAAATGAAAAGATTTAAAATCTTGATCCTTCCTTAGGATGTTTATGAGGTTTCTGCTAACTCGTTTTTGTAATCATCAGGTAACAGAAGTGAGCTTTTTTTTTTTACTCTTATTGATTAGGATAACAAAATAGAATCAAGGAGAAAATACACATTTTACCCTTGTGTATTAGAAACCTCTTAACAACAGAGTTCCAAGATTGTTATGTAAACGTGACTTTCTCCTCATTTGCATGATCAATATTCTGATATTTAGGCTGCAGCATTGGTATGGGGAACTGCTGGTGCCTACCCACCCTTGCCACTTCCTCAGTGCATACAGGAGTATATGCAGTCTATGTGTGCATTCCCACACACTGGATTAGACAGCACATGGGCTTTTGTCTGACTGGACGAGAAGGTGGCAGGTACCTTTTTGCTCTTTGCTCCCCCAAAGCACTAAAAAAGATGAGGGGAGGCTTCCTCAAAGATCTTAAAACTTGTTACACTTCATCTTCAGGAAATGCAAAGAAACAGGTTTGAATAAAGCAAGCCCAGTCATTTTCCAAGGGAAATCCAGTCGGCTCTGGCTCACTTGGGGCCATTGGCCTCTGAATCCTCCCCCACTGCCATCCTGGCTTCCAAGGGCATTTCTGGAGACTCATGCCCGACTATGGAAACTGTAGACTCCACTTGCTTGCCAGGTTCTCGAAACGAAAAGGACAGGGTCCGTGGCTCTCTTCTAATTCAGGGGCTATTATTTTTCCCTCTTTGTCATTGAACCATAAAAATAGAATGTCATTGAGGACCTGCCTCTATAACACCACTTGAAAAGAGACTGGGGGGAGGGGCACTCGCCTAAGTCTTAAGAATACATCAAACTCTTGAGGAAGTAGATTGTACCATGTTTGAAGATACAAAGATAACCACGGTGCTGGGAACAGTCTTGAGGGAGGCGGAAGCTGAACAACGAGAGGAAAGCAGAGCTTGCCCCTGGTTTCCCACAGGAAGCCCCGGCAGCTCCTGCCAGAGAGAGATAAGAAAGCTCCCAGGCACTATTCTGGACAAGGCCACTGTCACCAGCTTTACTCTGCCTCTGCAGCACTCCAAGGCCCTGGCTTTCCTAAGGAGCATCAGGGCTCCTGCCTCTATTTGCATACAGTGCATCAACCGCAATGGGGAGGCATTTATAGCCAAGGAAAGGAAGCAAGCTTGGGTTCATGTCATCTCTGTCCACCGCTCTGGGGTTGAACAAGCCTGTTAGGATCAGAGATCGGTGTAAATAAATTAAAAGAAGTTAGCCAATTAAGTTCTGACATATGGAGCGGGCCTACACACCAGCCTAACTCCAGGTTCCTCGTTCCAAAGTTCCAATCGTGACACACAGTGAGGACTACTGCCCTCGCTGCAGATGGCAGAGACCTTTGTGTCTTAGATTTGTTTCTTTGCTGGGATGGGTTTGCCCTGTTTCCTCCTGGCTCTTTTATAAGCCCGAACAGGAGGCAGGTTGGATCCATAGAGAACAGCAATGCCAGGCAAAGCTCCCTGATGGCACATTTCTGAAAATCACAGTTGACCCTTCCACCTTATATACAGTACATTCTCATCATGTACCAAGAAGACTGTATTCTGGGGCTCTTTCAGAAAGTCAAGTTTATTTATTTATCCATTTCTTTCTTTATTCATTTTTATTGTATATTTGAGAGTGAAATATGAGGACTGGGCATGAGGTGAACTTATCTCTTTAATTTTAATGACATTTCTTTGCTCATGCTAACCATGGTTAGACCCATGGTTAGAAAACAAAACAAAATAAAACAAAAACAGAATCATTTCAAGGTAGGAAAAAGAGGACAAGTGAAGGAACAGAGAGAAAACTGAAGCTGCAAAATGTCTTTAAAACAAAACAAAAACCAGAAAGGAAAAGAAAAACTGCTTGGAGGCTGCCCCGAAGGCACACCCAGGGACAAACTGGTTGAGGTCGCCAACATGGCCTCCGTCCTGCAGGAGGGCCTGATGTAAACATCTCACTGCTACTGTGGGTGTTATGTCAAAACACTGTTGATAGCGCACGCCTGAAGCAACAGATCGATAGACTCTGCCAACACTTCACCCTCTTCACGGCCTCTCAAAACAAATGAAGCAGTATGGAGAGAGGATGCTGGCAGAGAGGCGTGGGGTTGGAAGGCCTGTTTAGACAAAATGGTTCCTGCTCCTTTTGCTCAGGAAGAGAGCCTGGGCCTTCAAGAGTGGTCATGGGGTCAGACCAAGGGGACTCTAGAGGAGAGACCTTGTGACGCCTCTAAGGCCATACTGAAAATTACTTCTTGTCTCAGTGAGGGGGTGGGGCAGTAAAGCGAGTTTTGGGGATTGTAGGTAAGCTTTGGATCAGCTCCTTGGACAATGGTGGAGGGGATCCAGAGTCCTGGGCCACCCCTGTTTAGATAAGAGCTTTCCCGGGAGTGCCTTGGCTTGCCTGGCTTCCTGCCCTAGAGGCCCCAGGGTTCATTCACACTCAGGCCTGTCTTCCAGCCTCTGCCCCCAGCTCAAAGTGTCAGCTCCAATAGCTCCCATCCCCCACTTCCAGGATCTCCCAGAGTCTACACCAGGATCGGGGCTCCTCGGCCCAACACCTGGGTGGACTCTGGGGCCAAAAGTGTTACTCAGATAGGAACCTCAATGAAAACATCTCTTTTGTTCATTCAGTTTTCCTCCAGTGAAGGACTGTTTGGCCAGCCCAGGAAGGGTGATTTTAATAAAGAGATCGTTAAGGAAATGTTAGGAGTGGCCACCAATAATATCCTTTAGCACACTCAGGAAGGACATCACTCAGTGAAGAACACGTTAGACTATCATGTGGTTTGTTCTTGGAGAAAGGAAGCCAGCTTACGTGCTACACAGTAGGGCACAGAGTCATGGTTTAGCCCAGGGGTGGGGCGGGGGTGGGGAGTCTTCTTAGCTCATCTGAGCAGCAGATATATGACTACAGGAATGATGGTCACAGAAAAACGGTTGAGGACTGCTGACCCTTTTGCTTTCTTAAAGTTTTGGTTTCTAGATTTTGTCTTTGGGTCACAGAGGACAAAACGCAGCAAATTCTGCTGGTGTTCTGTCATTGGCCAAGGCTGAGAGATGTCAGAACAACCTGCCCTGAGGCCCTCACGGTATCACAAACATGGCCCAGCAGTCCACCTGCTGTGCCCCAGAGAACCAGAAAAGTGACGGTTTCTTAAGCCTTAGTCTGGTTTTTAATCTATGGAGCTCTTTTTTGCCAACATTTATCCCTTCTATCTTGCTCTCACGAACTTCATCTGAACCACCTTGATTCTGTGGCAATAAATATGTCCTTCGCTTTGCAAACTGCAATGAATCAACCCCATGCTACCGCAGCTCACTGGTTTTATTATAGGTATTAAGAAGCAAACAGAAAGAATTTAAAGATGATCCCTTTGACATCAGCAAGTATCACAGTGGCTTAGCATCGTGCCTGGCACACAGGAAGCAGACTGGGAACATCACCTGTCCTCTGGTGGCACTGAGAGCTACATAGGAGTAGAGACATTGTCTTACTAATCATTCTGAGCTCACTGCCCAGAGCATCCACCTGGGCTCAGCCAGCTACTCAGCCAGGACACTGAGTCCTGACAGGATGGCCTATCTAAATGTGGGTCAAACTGCCATAGGTCACTGACCTCAAATGTGCTCAAAGGGGGGCCCTAGTGACCATTAAATGACCTCAAACCATCTCTTAACCTGTCACTATGTCACACCATCAGTGTCCATCCACTCGCAGTGACAAATATTAGTGATGACAGGGATCTGATAGGGACCTGGATAAAGTCACTTGACAGAATCAGCACCTGACAAAGTGATATTCCTGGTCAATCTCAATGCAGACAGAGATGCTGACATGCCAAACAGGCATCTTCAGGTCTAGTGGAAAACAGGAAATGGACCAGCGGTGCTCTTCTTCAGCCTCCAGGGGTGGGCAGAAGTTCTGGCTCATAGCTACCGGCACCATTTTAATTCAATTTACTTTTTTTCTCAGGCACATTCCCCTTCTACATCTCTTGAAAGAAGCACATGGTCTTTGCTTTCTTCTTTTATTGAAGGGTGGCTGTGTCCACCAAAGAGACAAGTCAAACTGATGGAAAACTAGCAGAATACATTGGAGATCACACAAACAAGACACCAAGAGCTGAGAGCCAGTGAGGCCCTAAAGGGCTGAGTCACTGAGCATTTTGTAGCTGAGGAAAAACTGGATACAGTAGACACAGTTGTTGTAACCCTGTAAACTCCTAAATAACTGAGGCTACATGTCATTTTTAATTGTACTTTTTTGGAATAAGCTGTCAGAAACAAAAGCATGCTTCTTGGGAGAACATTTGCTAATGAGCAAGGATGGGTCACCTTGCAAGATGGTTGATGATCAGTTTACACTGGCCCCGAGTGTTTGATACCTTTTCAGGGTGGGTGTAGTTTTGCAGTGAGCCACTTCAGAGCTGCCTAAAGGGCACCCTAAATGATCTAGGCAACTTCCACCAAAGAAGCTCACCATATGCAACATGTCAGTCACAGGGGCATCATATACATCATCCCTCAGCCTTCCACAACCTCCTGGTGTCAGTGCTGATTCCATCACACAATGAGAAAACACAGACTCAGAAAGATCTAGAATCCCACGGCTGGGAGATGGTGGTGGGTGGCAGAGTCAGATCTTAGGTTGCAGAGTTTATATCCTTAAGCTATAGGGTTGAACTGCCTTTCCGCATCCTAACACCTTGGACAATGGGCTCTTGATATCACAACATGGGCTTCTTAAAGCATACCAGCTTTTGACCAAAATTACTCATGTGGTGGTTGTCATTTAAATTTTAGAGAAACCCATGCTAGAAGACACATGCAAGTTGTTTTCAGCTGCCTCATCCTGATGTACTGGCCGCCACTCATTGGCATCTTTTTCTGGGACATCTACCAGTACTGTTTCCAAACAAGGTCCTCAAACCCTGGGCCTGAGTTGAAAATTGGTGAAGATAAAATCTCTGCCTCCCTGGAAGTGTTGTGCTAATTAGATGAGATAATACAAATATACCACACATTAAGTTTGCCACATTTTCTTGGTAAGGGCTTAATTACTGTTATCTAGAAAGAAAATTAAAATGTTTTCTAGAAGTGACTGCTGATGATTTAGCTTAAAATCAGCTCTATCCACTTGTTCTCTTTGGGGAAAGGGTTTTCCACACTCCAAAAGGCAGACTGCTAAGAAGACAGTGACAAGTGACCATTTGTCACTATCAATGGGCCCAGGAAAAGGGAACATTGACAGCCTCAGACAGAGGGATAATGCTCAGCCATGCAAATTCATAATCTTAGTTCTCAGACACAGAAGGCCTTTTCAGAGATTCGGTGCCTATGCCACACACTAGATATGAGCACTGTTAAATAGTCTGTAAAAGGCCATCTTGTAGGAAGTGTCAAGAGGGACCTTCTGGTCAACAGACAGCACAACTTCCCAGGCACTGGCCAGGGAGTGAGGTAAAGGAACTGATAACTCCAGCCCCAAACTTTCAGGTTGTAGTAAAGCTTCTCTTTCCTACTGTGCCTTCTATTTTTTTGTTTTTCCTGGAGCCAGACAAATTAATTTTCTGGTGTACCCTCTCTAACTAGACCTCAGTCACACCTGCCCCAAGACTGTCCTTTTCCACCTACATTCCATCATGTTCAGGGCGTCGTCTCTACCCTTTGTTTGCATGGCCACCCGTTTAAACTGTTGTACTAGCCACTAGCCACCCACCCCACCACTGACCCATTTTGTTCAGCCTGATAATAAACACAGGCCCTGGAGACTGATGCAGTCCTTGGGTGAAAATAACAGTGAAATGGAAACAGGGACATAGCCTGTGGGGGCTGAGCGCTTGCCGAATCCTAGCCCAGAACATTCACCCTGAAGAGTAAATGAGTGAATGGAGCTTTTCTGCCAGACATCAATTGCCACGGCACAGTGAGAAAGCCACAGAGGGTCATGGTCATGAGTGAGGAGTAGACACCAGTGGGTTCATTAACTCCTTACCTCACTGTCCCTCGAGACCTGCTGCTCACACTGGCTCACACGCCTCTCCTTTTATTCTATAATTCAAAAATACCCTAGAAACAAACTCTGAGCTTCAGGCTTGTTATGGAAAAACCAGGAAAATCATAATTTTCATAGAGGATGGCTGTATGGACTAGATAGGATGTATATAAAAGAGATGGACAGAGTTTTTTGATGACAGAGGGACACACCAATCAAACCTACGAGATCAGACTCTGACTCAGCAGCCCATTGCCTCACCGGCCATGTACAGGGACAGTGAAGAAGGAAGGTCTGAAGGTTGGGTACCACTGAGGCTACAGTCTCCATCCTCCCATGCTATCCATCTCCATTCACCAGGTTCTGCTTTTGTGCTAAAGGAGCACTGAGTTAGAGTAAAACTGCCTACTAAAGTCTGTATTTTAACAAACAAGTTCACCAAGTCAATGGTTACAGAGCTAAAGATTCTTACCCAAGCACAGTTAGATGGTCCAGCCTGTTATCCATCAGCTAAGGATCTTGAGTCAGATCACCAGTCTCCAGATTCACAATAAAAATGCCCACTCCATAGTCTCGTTATATATGACCAAGGATAACCCAAAGGGCCCTGCTCATCTTCTTGAGGCATTTTCTTAAATTGTGTCTCTGTCGTTTGCTGTCATGTGTCCTGGGAAACTATATCGACCCCCACTGAAAAGACCACAGTAAAGTTCATCCGGCAAAGACTTCCTAGGACACATCCAGCTGGCTTAATTTAAAACACATAATGAAATGTTTGATAGCAATTATAGGAGACAGTTAATTCATTAGAAACAATTACTTGTTGAGTTCACTGCAGTAGTATGAAGATTGGGAAGAGAGAGAAATTTTATAAGACACAGGCAAGTGGAAAGGGACATTTGTCTGGGAGATAAAGTAGCACTTCTGTTCTCAGGACTGTGTTTGAAATATTAACAAGGGCTGTTGTCTGGACATTCACATTGGGCAGTATGTGTTTCCCCATCCCACAATTATCCCAGAGAACTAAGAAGTATCTCATTAGTAAGCAAACATTCACTCCTGGCTAGTGATAAAAGTTTCCTGTATAAGATGGTCAGTCTTATCGGCTTAGTTTGCCTCTCAGATGTCTTGCCCTGGGCAAGAAGTTCTCTTAAGTCCTCATTGGGGCTCTAAGTTTTGTTTGTGGCCAGTTAACATTCCCCATTGTATGTCTGATTCAAGCCTCGGCACTTAGACACACTCTGCAAAGAGTGTAAAATTTCAGATTATTTAAGAAGAATGTGGAAGATATTAAAAGAGGAGGAAAGTGATCACATTTATCAAAACACAGCCTTCTTAAATGACTGTTTCCCTCAGACATCTGACCTACATTTTGCCCCCCCAGGACATGTGGACTCTTTCAATTTAATTATGAAAACTCTCCTAAACAAAGAAAGAAAAAAAAAAGCAAAACAGAGGACCCAAAATGGTGACAGCGTAAAAATAATAGATGCTCTTGCCAGCCGTCGACTCAATTGGGTCCTTGAGGACATTTCTAATTAACTACCAGTAACAATTGTGTTGTTTGTGTCTTGTTCATTATGCGTACTCCACTGATGCCCAAACAGGGATTCTCCAGAATGAGCTAGCCCTGACACAGCCCTAATGATCCAGGCTTGTTTTGCTTGCTGATTTGCAAATGTAAACAATAGAGAAAAGCAATTAAGGTACCCTCTCAGAGGCTCATCTCTCCATGATTTTGTAGGCCACCCTTCCCCCCACAGGCGCAAAGGGCAAACCACGTTTAGTCCTGAACCAGGGAGCTTGCTCTCAATGTGTACCCCAGATCCCTCTATTGAGTGTTTCAGAAATGGATGTCAAAGCGTCATTGAGTGGCAGGGAATATTATTTTCTACTTGTCTTCTAAAACATATAGTTAGTTTAGATGCCATATGAGACCTACTTAAGAGTTTTAGAAACTCTTTAGGGCTAGTGAGATGGCTCAGAGGTTAAGAGCACTGATTGTTCTTCCAGAGGTCCTGAGTTCAATTCCCAGCAACCACATGGTGGCTCACAATCATCTATGATGACATCTGGTAGCCTCTTCTGCATACTGTATACATAATAAATAAGTAAATCTTTAAAATAAAAAGAGTTGTAGAAACAGTAATTTTAGGGTCCATCACAGATCAATTGAGTTTTCTTAAAAAAGAAAAACATCCAGCAGTATAGTTAAGAAGATCATAAGATGACCCTACTTCCTCCACAGCCTTCCACAAGTTGAGACTTTAACGCTGTCTTTTCTATCCTGAGAGGGCTCATGCGAAAAAGAACAAATAAAGCAGGGGAAATTTTAGAGTCAGATGCACAGTGGCCACCAGAGATGGTCCAGACCAGCAAGACTGAAGATGTGGGTTGCTATCTGTGGTGAAGGATGGCTGCGCTCTCTCTCTCTCTCTCTCTCTCTCTCTCTCTCTCTCTTTAATGTATGTATATAACTTAGGGCTTCATATATAGTAATCAATGCTCTACCACTGGGTGTCACCAGCCAGTGCGAGCCCCTTTCTCTTCCTTGGTAATTATCTCTGTTAGAATCTCAGAGCAGTTCTATCTGACAGAGTGTTACCTACATTAGCACCCTGCTTTCCTCAGTTAAAATGCTGCCCATTTGTCATCAATCTTCAGTTATTGGTCAAGGCACTTTGTAATTTATAAGCAACAGAAGACCATTATCCATGCACATCAGCTAGGATGTTACTTCTTTGTTTTTTAAAAGGAGAACATGTGATTTAAAGTGATTTTTTTTTTTCATTGAGCTCCTTCATTCCTGTGAGTGAGGAGAGGGAAGCCAGGAAATGTCATTTACAGAAGGGAAGTTGCTCAGATGAACTAACTGGCCAGGGGCCCACAGAGGTCAGGGGCGGTGCCAAGAATAGAACCCATTTCCTTGATTGCTAAGTCTCTAGCTCTACAATAGTACAAAATAGATATTTTGCAGATACACATGAATGTCCAAATAAGCAACCACTAAAAAAGCTGGGCCCCATACAATCAAATGATGATTGATGTTTAACATGGCCAGTAGCTACTATATACTTATGTATGGGATGGCTGACACCAGGCATTTGAGTTAAACACTGATGATGTGCAAAAATCAATCTATGTGATACAGATAATATTAATGCAATTCCGAAGACATTTAATTGGCCATCACTGCCTTTTTTTTTTTTTTTTTTTTAGGACAGGATCTTATTATATAGGCCCGGCTGGGCTGGGAGTTTACTATATAGGCTAGATTCAAACTCACAGAGATCCATTTGCTTCTGCCTTTCAAGTGCTAGGGTTAAAACCACCACAGCCAGAACAGTTGATTCTTAAAAATAACATTTTTGCAAAGAAGTCAATGCTATCTAACATTTTCTCTACCATAGAGGCTGCAATGTTATTTATTGCTCTGAATTTAAAACTGTGACCATTAGATGGTGTTCTTGTTTGCTTTCTTATTGCAGTGATAAAATACTAACCAGAAGCAACTTGTGGGCAGGAGAAAGATTTATTGGGCTTACAAGTCAGCCTATCATCCAGGCAAGCCAAGGCGGGGCTCCAGGTAGGAACTGAAGCAGAGACCATGGGGGAACTCTGCTACTAGCTTGCATTCCCAGGTTCGCTCAGCAGCTTTCCTTATATAACCTAGGCCCACTTGCCTAGAGATGACTCCGTTCACAGTGGGCTGGTCCTCCCATGTCAATCAGTAATGAGGAAAATGACCCGCAGTCATGCCCACAGGCCAACCTGATGAGGGGGGGCAACTATTCAGCTAAGACTCCCCTTCCCAAGTGTGTTTAGGTTTGTGACAAGTGGACAAATTTTATGGCAGATGGGGAAAGAGAATTAAAGTGGCTTGTGAGGGGATTGGAGAGATGGCTCAGCGGTTAAGAGCACCAACTGCTCTTCCAGAGGACCAGGGTACGATTCCCAGTACCCACATGGCAGCAAATAAATAAATAAATAAAAAGCTTTTTTTTTTTTTTTTTTAAAAAAAAAAAAAAAAGTGGCTTGTGCCCTGTAGTCAAGACCCAGGAGAAAACACACTTAAGACAACCATGTTGCTCTGGCTACAGTGTGGGAGAGGGGCCTAAGCCAGCAGAAAGGGCCAGCAAGGTGACCCAACTGAAGCCCGCTCCCTATCGTGCCTGTGGGGACGAAATGAGTTCAGACATCCATTAGTCAGTTTCCCGAAGGTCTGGTTGGCACCAAACAAAAGCAGCCTTTGAACATCTAGATTCTTCCTGAGAAACCAGAACTGATGATGATGTCCAAACTCCTCATCCTCTCTGGGGAGTCCAGAATCCAGGGATTCCTGGTTGTTAGTCTGTTACTTGTCAATATAGAAAGCAGCCTCTTTGCCCTGCACAGTCTTCTCCAAATCTCCCTCCCCAACTGAGTGCACTAGGAAAGCTCAGTGGGGACTCGTCTCTGGCTGGACAGATGGCTTGATGGTTAGAAACACTGCGGAAGACTTGGGTTCAGTTCCCAGCACATACATAATGGCTCACAGACATCTGTAACTCAGGTCACAGAAGATCTGATGCCTTCTTTGGGCCTCCAGAGGCACTGCATGTATCTGTGCATATACATACAAACAGACATCCACTCACACATGCAAAAAAAGTTTTGTTTTGCTTTGTTTAAATCTTTAAAAATAAGTAAAAGAGTATCACCTGGCCCAGGAGGCTTAATTCTATTTTATTCTTTAAAATTAAGGGCCAAGTGAATTCCAGGAATTGAATGAGGGCTTGGGAAGGTAGCTGGATCAGCACAGGCCCCACCCCAGCCTTATCACCCTTACTGGGCAGGGCCAGGCAGGGCAGCACCACTTCCTGCTGGGGTGGGAGAGGATGAGCAGGATGGTCTCTGCCTGGGGACCATCATGTTTCCAGCCCATCTCTCTGGTCTTCCTTTTACTTTTATTTAGCGCTTCCTTGTTCCTTAGTTTTTCTTCCTCTGACCCATTTGTTTCCCCTCAGACTTACCAGAGTTCTATTTTTAAAGCACAGAGAAATTGCATCTGACTTCCCATCATCTCAATTCACTTTTCAGAAATAGTTCTTAACATTTTTCATGTTGTGAAATTAGCTCTGTTGTAGGCAAACATTCTCCCTAGCTGTTCCTTACATGTGTATGAATCTCTGAGAAATGTGGTCTTCCATATGCTGATAAGAGTCTACCTAGTCTCAATTTCTCTGTCACTGTGGACTTTCTCCAGACATGTTACCTCTGCCTGTGAAGTATGTTTAATCATTGTTATTTCATGTTAACAGATGATGTGTGAAGAGTACTCAACATATAATACTCTCATGGAAGCTTCCTTGGTTGATGCCAGTTAATATGGAAGAGACTTAGAAAATATCTAAAAGTCTCTATTGGTTGTTAAGAATAAAGAAAACCTGTCTCCTAGCCTCTCTTCACTCCATGCTGACAATTTTTCAATTCTATTCAATATTCACAAGAAGTTGTCTCCTTCTAAGAGCACTCCACCATATAAATACATAGAAAATGGTCATGGGAGACATCCATTTACTTAATCTTGCTCATAATTATTAAGTTAAATAATACTTGTTTTTCCCTCAGTGTTGTTTTTTTTTTTTTTTTTTTTTAAACTTTATTTATTTATTTGCCTTGGTGTTTGACTGGAACTGGAACTACAGACAGTTGTTAGCTGCCATGTGGGTGCTGGGAATCGAACCCGGGTCCTCTGGAAGAGCAGACGGTGCTCTTAACCGCTGAGCCATCTCTCCAGCCCCTCAGTGTTGTTTTTAAATGGATGCATAAACTGTGTGAAACATCCATATACATATAAATTACAGCATGTTTAAATCAGGTTAAGCATAGCTTGAACATTTATCATTTTTTCACAGCAAGAACATTGAATATTCTTTCGTAAATCTTCTTGAGTTACAGAATATATAATTGTTATTTATAGCTCTTCTACTGTGTAACAGCCCACCAGGACATCTTACTAATGCTTTACGTGAAGGAAATATAGGGGAACGAAAACCACAGTATTACTCAGCTGAAACAAAGTTCATTTGCATAAAGCATTTTACCACATACTTTTAAGTAAGAAATTTCTAGCTGCATTTTATTTCCAAAATGTTAAAAATATTTGTCAGACTCTAGGAAATGCTGAAATTTGAGTGGTTTGAATCTCTCTTTTTGTATTAACTTAAGTATATTAAGTGGCTGGTTGTGAAAATCAGTTAATAATGTTGGGATACCAAAATAAAGTACTACTTAAGCTGTGGCCATGTGTAGATATGCCCTTGAACAAGAGTCTCAAATTTAAGCACTAATAATTATTCTTCACATATAAAATTATTATATATAAATAATTCTAAAACATTGAGTATATTTATAATCGAAGAACAAGGGTAAATACTACCATGCAAATATGTAATTCAAAATCAGCATAACAGAACATTCCCATTCATGTGAAAGCTCCTATCTACAAATGAATCTAAGTTAAAGCATATTAAATATGTTTACACAAAGACACTGGTAAATTTTAGTGATGAAAGAGGGTTTCATTTGGGTATAAGTCTAGGTTTTTTTCCTCTAACACAGTGTAATGAAGCTGCCTGTTACTTTCACTGTGTCATAGTGTCATTGGTGACTGAATGCCCCCTCCTTAGCCACCAAGTACTAAGCTTCCCTCTGACCAAAGAGCAAAAGTTGCTCACATATGTATTTATTTTCAACAGATAATTTCAAATAACATCATATTTTTAAAAAATCATGGAAAAGAGTCAGATCTTCCATGTTTGATCTATCTTATGTATTATTAAATTAAATTTAAAAAATTAATAAATCGAGTTTAACAGAATAATTCAAAGAGTCAACATATATTTAAGGCAATACTTCTGAGTCTTGAAGTGTCTTTTTTAAAACACTGTAAGGCATCTTTCCTGGACTTGGTGATCATTCTTCACAGAAGAGGAGAAAGATCCCACACAGTACAGAGACTAAAAGATAGATGATGCTTTCTACATTTACCTGACCCCTCCCTCCCCAGTCATATTTTATTAGTGTCATTCAATGCCAAACTCATAATATAGTGTCCTGTCCCTCATAACTGAATTTTTCTAACATAATTACTGTTAAAATTTAGTAAGGCTGGAGTTGAAATTTCTAGATTTGCTGTTACTGAAACAAAAATTTAAATATCTATAAATGGCTATTCTATTTCATAAAAGAGTAACTCTAAACTTTTATCCTAACTGACTAATTTTTACTATTTCATTTATTTGCATGTACAAACATCAATTCTTGAAACAGATGAACCTGCTAAAGGGGAATTGATACCTAACTCAAACTGGCAAAATACAAAATCTCAGTAGGTTTTTTATGTTCTCAACAAAACGTCCCTAAGCCCTAAATATTTTACAACTTCTATTTCTATTCTTAGAAAATGACTCTCTAATGAAAAATTAGACTTATGTGAAAGCAGCTGCTTTGCATGAATTCTATAACTCAGTGGTCACTTCCCGTCATCATACTGTGTCCTAAATGAGGGATTAAGAAACACAGATGAAGAATCCCAATTTCGGGAACATCCTAGAAAATCAAAGAGACATCATGGAATTATCCCTTGCTTGCTTTTTATCAAGCTAGTTTGGAAGTTTGCTTGTTGGGTTCAACAGCTATCCCCAGCATTCTCCAGGCCAGGTTAAGAGCAGTAAGGAGAATGGGGCACAATGGTAACCCATGGGCAGTTACAACTGACTCTCCCTGCTGTACTTGCCCATTCTGTTCCTGTTCTTCCGATTAGCTCCCATGACCCTGCACAGGTATCATTTCTCCAGACTAAACAAACAGGGAACAAAAACAAACAGGGCTCAGACACAGACAGGATGCACGGAAATGCCTCGTAGCATTCATTGTGTGGCAGTTACTGAGCGACTGCTGGGCGGTTGCAGTTAGCTGACCCAGGGCTTAAAGACAGACAAACCCGAGTACCTGGACTGACATAAGGATGATGGTGTGTGAAGAACTACTGTACATACGGGACGTGGGAGGGCGCTGGGGGGCTGGAATGAGGCAGTAAGCTCTAGCCAAGTCACATAACAGCTCCCAGGTCCCAGGAAAACCTTGGTTCTGCCCCAGAAAGTGGTCTCATGAAGTGGGGTGTCTTCCAATGAGAAGCAAAAGCTGTGGTCTACCCACTTGGCTACAGGGAGATCCTCTACCCCAGACTGCGTGAGCCCGGAGGCTCCCAGCTGTGGCCATTAGAGAATCTAGTTAATCTTTGAAAATTACTCCAGTTAACTGTCCCTACCTTTCTTTGGAGCGATTGTGGTGACAGGCATGCCAGAGCCACTTGACTGTCGGCTGAGGGATTCCATACACGGTGCAGGTGAGGACTTGTCTGCTGCCCAGTGGGTAGAGAGCCGGGCTCGGAAAGGGCGGCAGGGACTTCTCATAGATCTGAGGTTTTGCTGCAAAGGGAGGAGGACACAGAGAAGTCAAGGGCAGAAAGAAGGATTTCCTCCTGGATCTTGCATGAGAGACCAGCCACTTTGGTTTTGATGTCAGGGAAACAACTCCACAAATAAATGCTCATATTATGCAGAAAATGCCTATTCTATTCCACAGTATGAATACCGTGACAGTGGGAAGGAAAAGCCACCTGGCCAGCAGGAGGTAGGAAAACAATCAGTAATAGATGGACGTGGTGGTGCATATCTTTAATCCCAGCACTTGGAAGGCAGTGCATGAGGTCAGCCTGGTCTACAGAGTGAGTTCCAAGATAGCCAGAGCTCTGCTACACAGAGAAACCCTGTCTCAAAAATCCAACCAACCAACCAAACAAACAAACAGAAAAGATGCAGTAGCTATGATGGGGGCAGAAGTATGGTATTTTTTTCCTTTGTTTTTCTATGGCGCTGGGGCTGGAACCCAGGACTTTGTACTTAATAGGCAAGTACTCTATGAATGAGCTTCATTCCAACTGCTAGAAATAGTTTAAGAACATAAAAATGGAGCTGAAGAGATGGCTCAGTGGCTAAGAACACTGACTGTTCTTCCAGAGGACCTGAGTTCGATTTCCAGCATCCACATGGCAGCTAACAACTGTCTGTAATTTCAGGATCTGACACCCTCACACAGTTATACATGCAGGCAAAACACCAATTCACATAAAATAATAAGTATTTAAAAAAAAAAGAGAGAACATAAAAATGTATGTAGGGCTGGAGAGATGGCTCAGAGGTTAAGAGCACTGGCTGCTCTTGCAGAGGGCCCAGGTCTAATTCCCAGCACCCACATGGTAGCTCACAGCCATCTGCAACTCCAGTTCCAGAGGATTTGACATCCTTCTCTGCCCTTCTCAGATACCAGGTATGTGTGTGGTACACAGACATGCATACACCAATGCAGGCAAAACACTCATAATAAAATAAACTCAAAACTAAATATTTCTAAAGTTTGTTTTCTTGGATAGTTTACATCCACTTTTGAACTCACAAATTGTCAGTAATTGCCATAGAACCCAAAGGTCCCACAAAATTAAACTTACCATTTACAATCAGCGTGGCAGTGAGGTTTTTAAATAGATTTGACTGCTTTATGCCCAGCAGGATTGTATAGTCCCCTGCATCCTCAGTAGTTACATCTTTGATGATTAACGAGTAACCATTTACCGAATAGCGAGCAGACTTCTCCGTTGCAGGTGAGCCATCTTTTAACCTGTGGTTAACAGCACGGTGGGTAAGTCACTCCATTTGCTTCATGATGTCACTTTGATGGCATTTGCTATTTCAGTTGCAACCTTAAGTAGATTAATTTTGAGTCTTTGGACATCAGCACTGTTTTGCTTTGTTTTTAAACTTTAGATCCTGTTTAATAAGCTAGGTGAGAAATTTATCCACAAGGAGGAAGAGATAAATTAAATGAAAAAGGAAAGCAGTGGCTTCTTTATTTACCAATGAGGGTGTTGGAGGCCATTGAGACTGAAGTACCAACTCAGAGGTTCAGGTCTGAGTTGGTCAAGCTGTTTGCTGTCAAGTGTTTTCTTTAAGGCTCCGTGAGAAGTGCAAGCACTCTTATAAGTCAGACCAACTAGATCTGATAAAAATTAAAAATAGACACTCCTATTGTGGGCTCCTGTGGAGTTCTTATTAATTACAGAAATGGTCACACCAATTGTCCCTTTCATAGAGAAACTGTAGCAAAATCAAGATAATCCCCCTCGAGGAAGAACAATCAAAGGCACCAGGCAACAGGAATTTTAAAATGTTTTTAAATGTACAACCAACGTCTTGATGTCATCGGTTTGTAGCGAGAGTCAGGTGGCCTGGCCCTGCCCTATCTGCATGATGCTACACGTGTGATTGATAATGTCCCTCAAGACTTCCAGAAGTTCTCAAGACCCCTTTGAACTCAGATAGTTCATGGCTTAATTTTACATTTTGTTATTTTTAGAACATTTACTTTTATTTGATTTTAGAGTATTTGCATGCATGCATGTGCACCACGTGTGTGTAGTACCCATAGAAGTCAGAAGAGGGCGTTGGGCCCCTTGAGACTGAGTTATAGGTTGTTCTGAGTTTCTATGTGGGTGCTGGGAAGTGAACCGAGGTCAAGAGGTCACTCACTACAAGAGCAGCCAGCACTCTTAACCACCTTTCCAGATCATGATTTAAAATGGACAGTTCTTTCAATAGGCCCTTTCTGTATTACAATGCAATGTATTACAGAAAGAGGCAGAAACAGTTCCTACTCAGGCTGCAGACCTGGGGACAAACTCTCTGGTTTTTAGTTCCAAAGCAGTTAACATGGCTATGCTGTATTTTATAACTACAAATAGCATTTTAATATTGTTTCAGTTACATCCTATTAACAAGACAGCATTTTAAAAGTGAATTCTTTGTTTTGATTTGTTGCTTGCTACTTAGTTACTGAATAAATCAGTGTGAACAGACAAAGCGTGTGTTTAGACATGAAAAAATAAGTATACTTCCTGGTCATTAAATTACTACAAACTTTTTTATTAAGTTCAATAATTTTTCTTTTCTTAAATCACACTTTATATGTCTAGCAAGAAAAGTATAATGTTCTATTAACTTTCTAGATATTATAAAATAAAAATACCCATTTATTTTTCCACTACAATGTTGTAAAGGTACAATTTACAGTTTCAACTTGTTACTTAATTTCCTATTAAATATTTGAGTTCGAAGCCGAATTTAGTGGCTCACGCCTTTAATCCCAGCACTCAAGAGACAGAGACAGGTGGATCTCTGTGGGTCTGAGGCCAGCCTGGTTTACAGAGGGAGTTCCAGGACGGTCAGGGATACAGAGAAATGCTGTCTTGAAAAACCAAAAAAATAAAAAATAAAAAATGGAATTAGTGGCAAAGAAATACTGAAGGGCTGAGGGCCAGACAAGCTCTCCTGAAGATTTTCCAGAATGGCAGGTTTCTCTGTTGTATGGATTGTTTTTCTAATCAACTATGAGCAGACCTTTTGTTTAAAATGTAGTGATTTAAGCCAAAGATAATGACATTAAAAAGTAATTTAGCAAAATGACTGCAGATTCAAAATAGATTGCATTGTTTTACCTTGGCACTGTACTGGTCTGACTTTTTAAAGAAAAAAAAAAGATATTTCTGAATATTTCAACCAGAAGAAAACCTAATTAATTCAAGTAGGTCCACTTGTCTACACCTACCAATGAGTAAGTCCTGCCGCTATTAATGTTTGGTGAAATTTTAAAATAAGGCTGGGACTTTCAACCCAGCCACACATAAAGGAATTATTTTTGGCATCCTCATTACAAGGGCCACTTCTTCAGGGTTAATAGAGCATGTTATACATTCAAGATGTCTCTGCAGTATTGCCCAATACATTTCATTCATAGCGTGTTGACATCATAGGAAGGTTTGGAGATGCAGGAATTTAGTCTGTGCTGGGAACAGGAACAGGATGAAGCCCTCAAACCCCACAGCTCTTGCTTCACCACTTCCTGGTCCAGCCAGCTCTGCCCGGTGCCACCACCAGAAACCAACAGCATCCAGCTCTCCAGAGTGGCTCCAAACAAGCCTTCTTGGTATCTATTTCAGGAATGTGAGCCACTGAAGCTCCTAAGCTCCTACTTATAAAACGTATTTTGCTGGTACAGAAATGATTGCACCTTACCATACAACTTCTGGCGAGGGGAAGGCCTTCACTTTCATGGACAACCGATAGGACCGCTTCCCCGCTATGGTTTCCTGAACCTGCTGCTTCCGATGCTTCACACTGATGAATCCCTTTCCTTTGAGAGAAGAAATGACACTGCATCAGGAGAGGATGCATTTAAACATAAGCTCACTCCTTCCCTACATGGAGATGCAGTGAAGAAATGAATCATGACAGAGCCCATCGAAGACCTCAAGTGTCCACCAATGGCCGACGTCTTCAGGCCAGCTGCCAGCAAGTCCAAGAGCTGTAAGGCAGTGCACAGGCAACCGGAGCGCCACTATAAATCTGTCACAATGACGAGGCGCAGTATTTCTAAGATCTACCCAGCCAATATAACAAAGATAGAGAAGGTTGCTCTGAGCTGAAAAATCAAGCTTGGGAAAGCTACCATGGCGGGAGCTTTTCTCGGACTCTGTTTTCCTCTATAACAATGAACATAAGTCTTTCACTTCTCCTTACACAACTTACATCTAATAATTGAGCAACCATTTAAGCAACCCATGATCATTAAACTGGAGTAGAAGATCACAAATTCCGAGTGATTGATTGTATTTCCCTACATGGACTTCATGGTAGATTGAGGAAATTTCCATCAGATCAGTAAAACTGATCACCAGGTTCTGCTTTGTTCATATGGGCCAGTAGCAGTAGCTGAGGAATTCAGGATTACCTTTACAGTCTATGTTACTAACTGAAGCAAGCTTCTAAAATCAAAACTGTCCAAATCAAAAGTAGTATTTTTAAGAAGTCAGCATTAATCTTTGAGAATTTCATACAGTGTATACTGATCATATTTACCTCCCCTCCCCTTTGCATTAATTCCTTGAAGATCTAACCCATTTTCTCTCCACTTCCCAACTTCATATTCTCTCTTTTATTTAATAACTCATCAATTCCAGCTTGTGCTGGCTACAGACCTCTAGGTATGCGGCTCTCAGCTGGGACACAATGAGGGCCACACCCTTAAAGAAAACTGACTCTCCCTCCTGCTGAAGCCATCAGCTTTCCATAGCTCCTCAGTTAGGGCTATGGGCTTTCGAACCCCTCCGCTATCTGTGTGGGAATGTGAACTGGCTTGGTCTTGTGCAGACCCTGTGCAGGCAATCACGGCTGCGGTGAGTTTATGAATGCTGTCACAACCGGAGGACATTGATTTGCACTGGTCCTCCTAAACCTCAGACTCTTAAAATAATTCCATCACCCTTCTTCCCCAAAGTATCCAATTTTTAGAATATTAAATGTGCTTACTTTGCCTCTGGGGGATCCAGAGAAAGCAGCCTTCATTCATGGTTATATAACTCTCAGCCAAATGAACATTGCCTTTTCCCCTTCTCAACTCTAATGCCTAAAGTGCTCAGAAAGTGTAGTGGAAGTCCACACGTCTCACTTCCACTGCTTACCGTAGACATGCACCGACGTGTTGAAAGATCTGAACGATGAGCCGCTCTTCACACGACAAGTGTAGAGTCCCTTGTCTTGGCTCTGCACATTGCTGATCTTAAGAACACTGTGGAACACATTGTTGTGGGGATTGCTTTGGTCAATCCGTTGCCTTATAGAAGCTCTTTTAGATGCCTAGGAAGAGAAAGCATAGTGGGTGTAAAAGCCACCATTGTTCCTCCTTAAAGTTACAGTGTTTTGGCATTCCTCAAGTCAGTATTTAGGTTAGGAGACACAGCGGATCCACCACAAGCAAAAGCTTAGGAAACCAGGCCTCTGTCTAGATACGAATCAAATATGAAGCACACTAGCCTTTCTGTAGCACTGTAAATGGGCCTATACACATATATGTTGCTTTTTGTGACCACCTGGTGAGGCCAGAGGGGTTTTGCTTTGTCACCAACAAGGAAATGGAAGTGACAGAGGTAGTGGCTACAGAATACCAGGAACTAGGGTCTCTTGGGAATGCAGTTAGTGATTTTTCCCCATCACAGACTCTCCTCCTGAGGGCCTGTCCCCTCAGGCACAACGGTGGTGTTCCTGTAAATAAACACAAGTTCCCTTTCCTACTGATGGGAACAAAAAGTCAAGTCCTGGCTCCAACTGCTCCCATTTCATTATTTTACATTTTGAGCCTCTGCTGAATGCTGGCAAAGGAATGTGGGATATGCACACCCAGAGGTAATTTCAGCCATCATCTGCAGGGTCTGGCCCTCATCTCAGGGAAAGATCACTTTCAACTGCCTGGTTAGCTGCAGTAGCTACAGAAGATGTGATGCCGTCTCCTCCAATTGTTCCTCTTACAACACATAACACGTCATTTCCATCTCTTAAGTCCTTCCCTGGAGGGTCGTGGGAAAAAGACTTGGAAGCTGTCCAGACAGAGCTGAGGGTCTTGAACCTAATTCCCTCTACCATGCTTGGTCAACTTTCACCCACCTGCCTTTTAATTCTCTGCTGGCACAGACACATGTTTAGGCCATTTGCATGGTTCCCAGCAATAACAAAAGACACAACTGTCTGTCAATCATTGCTGTGAAAAGTCAGAACCAGTCCCCAGCGTAATAGACCCAGGAGTCTTTCAGTCACTCTGTTCAGAGGCCTGACTTCCCCTTCTGAAGAGCTTTTTTCCAAGTATGTTGTTCACATGGCTTGTCCCTTGGGAAACAACTCATCCAGGCCTCTAGAAGTGCCTTGTCCAGCTCTGTAGCCACTAGCTCATGTGGCTATTTAATATAGCCAGTCACACTTCAGGTCATCTACCACGCTGGCTTGTGGATACTTTCTTGTACAATATAGGCAGAAAATATTTCCATCTCAGAAAGTTCTATTGAACAGCACTGTTTTAGAAGGTTATTGCTACTTGATAGATTCTTTGTTGTGAATTTATTTATTTTCTGTGTGTGGTATGTGTGTTTTGTCTACATGCGCGGCTATGTACCATGTGTAAGTCTGGGAGCTTGAGGAACCCAGAAGAGGGCCTTGAACTCTCTGGGACTGGAGTTACAGATGGTTATGAGCCACTATGTAGGTGCTAGAAATTGAACCTGGGTTAGAGGATCTTAACCTCTGAGTCATATTTCCAGCCTTCCATATCAATATTCTTAATAGTAATTGCAACTGGATAAAAATCTTTTCCCTCTTGGCATTTACTGAAAATTTTTATTTCTTTCATAAGATATTGCTTCATGTGATAGCATTTTTATTCAAATGGAGCAACAGTGTTTTCTAGAAAGTTATCGGTATTTGGTCAGTTCCTATAAGGAACATATTACATCTTTTGTTGCAAAGTTTTTCTATTTCCATGATGGGTAGAGGGTTGGTGAAAACAAGTTGAGCTGAAGCTTTAATCTTTTGTTCATTATTTAATCATAAATTAATTCTGATTGGCAGACTGAATGACATAACAAACGCCTGTCCTTGAGATATGCTACATAAATCACACTGGCACACCAGCAATGGGAGTGGGCTGCCTGCCAGCATTTTCTTCCCAGCTTATCGACCTTCTCCATCTGTGCATCCCAATGAATGCTTTTTGCAAGGATGCTTTACCTAGACAAGGAAACCGTCTCTGCCTTCAGTCTTCCCATTTTTGTTTTTGAAGGACAGAATTGCCCCTTTGATAGTTAATGAGTGCCTTATTGGATGGCTGGCTTGAAGTATCTTTACCAAACACACCCTAATCAGGTGCCTGACTGTCTGCCAGAACCTTCTATGAATGCACTGATAAAGTCAATCCCCTAAAAACTTGTTATGACAAAAGATAGTCCCCGCCTGGCACTTTCTGATAAATTCCCTTCTCTTCTGGAAATCCTAATGCACCGTTTCCAAGGACTAAACTTGCTTTCCAGACTCCCCAGTGGAAACAGCAGCCCTTACCCTTCAAAACAAGCCCCAGACATCAAAGCCAGGATCTGCACTATCACATCCAGAGACCGCCAGGCTAGGGAGGTACCACTCAAACCTGCCGCTTTCCTGTTCACCCACACCGCCCTGGGAGCAGGATTTTCTCATTTTTCCTACTTCAAAAACCCAGTGGGGTTTCACTTGCTCAAAGCAGACACACAAAGTGCCCTGAGGAGGAACTAGAAAAGCAGCCACTCACTTTACCAGGGTAATTCCAGCTCATTTGCACCCTCGTGTTCAGCTCGGTGGTAGTGGTGCAGTTGAGGGCAAGAGTCTGACCACGGAGCAGTCGCACCGGGCTCCGAGGCTTAATGTGCACATCTAGGATTGTATTGGCTACAAACATAAGACAAAAAAAAAATGTTAAAAACCAAGACTGCATATGCCAGATGGAGCTCAAAGGGCTGTGCCCGGTGTCCATCCTTGGACACAGCACTTACTTTGCCGATGGGTCAAATAGTGTGTCTGGTATAGGTGCCCGTTGACCGTGGCTTCACAGTTCAGAAGTCCTATTTCTCTGTATGTTGCGTTTGCTATTATAAAGCCTTTCCTGTTGTCCCACACTATTCTTTCTCCATCAGGGGTCAGAGTCTCGGATGGAAACTGCAAAGAAAGAAGCACGCTTAGCAAGAGTCCTGGTGCTGTGTCCAAACAATGAGAAAACATGGTTTTCAGTCACAGTGAAGACTACTGCACTGAACGTTCAAGGGTGACGCAGGGACCCTGACTGGGAAGCCACAGGATTAACACCAGGGCGCAGTGTGCCTAAGAGTATCTGCATGCTAACCTAGGTATTTTCTTGAGCATCTGAGTAAGAATCCTCTACTGATTCCAACCCTGACACCTGTTGGGCTTTGGACTTAGAACCTGTCCCTGAGGGGCACTTCAGAAATCTGTCAATTAACAGTCAAAACTTTCTTGGTTTTCTAACTAAAGCTACTGCCCAAAGCTTGCCTGATACCCACTTATTTGAAGTGGCTAGGTGCTGCCTTGGGTGGTTCATCTTTACCTTTTAAACTCTGTGGGAAAGCTTTGGAACAGCAGCCTTCCCCTCTTTGGCTGAGTTTGACATTTTCATTCTCTCTTCACTGGTCTGGGTTGTAAACATCTGAGGAGGAGTCTTGTCCATGGATTTCTTTCCCTCCTTTTTTTCTCTAAGATGTTAAGGTTGGGTACCACCCAGGACTTCGCCCTTTGTCAGTAGGATATAATAAACTCAGACTTAAGGTTGGTTCCTTATGTGTGAAACCCAAACACAGGAGATCCAGTGGCCTCACCGGTGGCCAAGATCCAGCAGTGGATGCCCTATCCAGATACCAGCTTATCTGTGTGAGTGATACAATTGACTCTCACTTTTGGATATGTGACAATATATCAAAACTGTCACGAATCTGGTTCTTTTATTATTTAGATTTATGTTTACGATATTATCATTTGAGGGATGGGAACCTCCCACTAATGTTTCTTGGTAGGAAAAGGATGTGTTACAGATACGTTCACTCATGGAGAAGCCCAGATGACTGTAAGAAAATTATTCCAGTGACTTAAAATGTCATAACACTCATTTAAAGCAAAACCATGATGAGCAGTGCTGAGTTTTACCTTTTTCAGAGTGACTGTGACGTTGGGTGACGTCACCCGGCAAGGGATGATGAGCTCTCTTCCTTCTGTCATGTACACAAGTTTAGGGATGCCGCTGTAGGTCTCTATGAAAGGACTCCCCGCATCTGAGCCAGGGAAGGGGAAATACAGAGAAAGGAGTAACTGGAAATGTAGGCACAGAAGATGCTGGAGACGGGACTGTCCCCGAGACTCTGCAGCAGCCAAGCCAGTCCCTCATCCAGCGGCTTGTGCTTTGCCTCTGAACTCAGCCCTTCCTTGTGTCTCTCTCTCACAAAAACCCAGTTTCTTCTTCCATCCTTGGCCTTCAGTGGGGTCACCCGACACCCTAATATGCTATGGGGTTCCAGGGACCACCAAGTGCAAAAACTTTAGAAGTGTGATGAGGGAGAGAGGGGGAGATTCCACATAAATGTCAGCTTTGTTAAGTGCCCCAGGAAGTGCCCTCCAGGGCCTTTGTGACCGCTGGAAAAACACAGGTGTTACTACTTGGGAGAGTTAGGGGCAAGACAGAACTAAGCAGACTAAAGGAATTATCATTTCAATGGTGGCGGCAGTCCTTAAAGGCTTTCTAGACCTTGCCTGGTAGACTAGGGATGAATGAGCTGGGAAATGCATGCATTTCATCCGTGATTAGGTCTTTCTTCAACATGCAAGGTTTATCTGTTAAGAGCAAAGCTGGCTGAGAGGTCTGGAGGGGTCTTTGCATAATCACCAAAACATCTCTTTTGAAAATGTGGTATTGTCTCTCAGAAGCAAGGAGAATTCTATCTGTTTGACTTTCCTGTAATTCCTCTAAGGAACCAGAATGAACTTCAGATATTTCTAGAAACATTCTCCCTGTTCTTGTCTTGAGGGATCCACTGACATCCTTAAACAATGATCCCCTCAGGAGTGTTTGCGTTCCCATCTTCCCAACTTGGCTTCAGCCTTTAGGGGCCAGGAGTCCTGCTGAAGCAAGGAGCCCCCAGACCTGCTGACTGGTCCTCCCTCAAAACTGGATGCTGACACAGGATAAATATTAGAGAAACAAGAGCTGTTAGCAGGCAAAGGCTGACAGACATCCACAGTGGCTGTTATGAGTGAGACTGGTGAAGTCCTGAGCCCTTTGTACTTCTGAATGGAGCCTACAAGGAAGGGGAGTTGAATAAATGTAATTACTTCAGCTAAGGACAATGGGCCCTTCACCTATAATGTGAATCTTAAAATAGTTGTGTAAGAACAAAAGCAGAGACTGATGTGACCTCTGTGAGTCAAAGAATGCTGGGAAACCAGAATAAGGAAGTGGTAGGCAAGGATGCAGACTCCCGACAGGTACCTCAGGGGACTGGTTCTGGAAACACCTTGATTTCAGACATGCAGTGAGTGACAGAAAAAACAGAAAACAAATAGGCTGGAACCAGGTTTTGTGGCCCACCACCCCTATAGTCACAGGAGGTTAGTAAAGGAAGCAGGAGAAATGGCCAGCCTCAGCTACTTAGGTAGGTACCTTAATTAGAGAGAGAGAGAGAGAGAGAGAGAGAGAGAAGGAATTGGGGGCAGCGGTATAAGAAGTGGGAGTAAGAAATTAGTATCTTTGGATGTTAGCTTTATAAGTTATTTTCTCCTCCATCTTCCTTCCTTCATTCCTTCCTTACCCCCCCTCTCTCCCTCCCTCCCTCTCTCTCTCTCATTTCTTCCTTTCTTTATTTTTTTTGAGACAGAGCCTTACTATGTTGCTCTGTCTGGCCTGAAACTCATTCTGTAGATCAGGCTGGCCTTGAACTCACAGAGAGCCTCCTGCCTCTGCCTCTAATACTCAGCTGGGTTATTTTCTCTGTTTGTTTTTCTAGAATAATTATGCTTTATAATCATTCTATAAATGGTTTAATTATAACCATTAAAATCAAAACTCAAATTAGAAAGCGCTACCTCTTTGTACCTGAGGAAAACAATACGTCTGTTGTTAACTGGCTTTCATTTTGACTGTCATGGTTAACAGATCTGTTTGTGGGTTAGGAATCTCAATGAGTATAGAATATGGGCAGAGAAAGTGAATGATGTGGAGCCAAGGAGTGCTTGTCAGGACCAAATCCTTTACTAGTGGCCTGGGCAGATACCAGCAGGGCCAAGGGACTGCACATGCTCTCTTTCTCATGCATGTCTCTCTCTCTCTACATATATATATATGTATATGTATATATACACAATATATATTATGTATATATACACATACATATATAATATATACACATATATATATTGATAGATATAGATAGTGTGTCCCAAAGGTGATCAGAAAATCAGGAAACATCTTAACTCCTTTAACTGAACTGTAAATCCTCCATAGTGATTTTCTGCCTTCTCAGACTACCTTTCCAACAAAGGACACTCCCATGAAAAGTTCCTAGAGGAAATAGTAAACACGGATGTCACTGGCTTTCCGCTAATGAAAGGAAATGAAATGACAACTTCAAATGGAATGGTCTTCGCCTCTGAGTTCCCTGTCCCTTTGCTTCTGTGGATTCCCCAAAAAACTTAAATTTCACCTAACTATTGTCTCTCAAAGGCCCGGTACAGTGGGCCCACCCGACTCAAGGACTTCAGGAATTCTGTGTCCATCCAAATACAACTAAAAACATCTTGTTTGTATGTCAATCAATAGCAGCTTTTTAGATTCACCATGCTTACAAATGGCTCCATGCCTGTATACACACACACACACACACACACACACACACACACACACACACACACATACACACACTACTACTACTACTACTACTCCTCTCTGGGCTAATGAAACTTGCTTTAAGGAAGGGCTGAGAATGAATTTGCCTGACATAATACAAACATTTTGTTTTGTAGGACCATAGGTATGGCAAAGTTCACGGTTCCTTCAATGTCACCAGTAAAAACCTTACTACTCCCGTAGGATGCATCTGTCTTTGCCACAAAATTAAAAATGACAGCTACACCCGGCCAGTGAGCAGAGTGGGCTCCTGCAATCCAAGTGGCTGCTGAGGAAAGACTCAGGAAGAGGCCAGCACTCAGGCCCCTGACACAGTCACCAGGGACCCAAGACAATTCAAATCTAGATAAAAGTCATGCTGCCCTCACCCACTGAAACCTTAGGGCTTGAAGCAGTGGCAGGAGCCTGGCAGGGCATATGCAGTCTAGTCACTCAGGAGGAGACTCTGGGCTGTTACTCTTCAGGATAAGTGGGTAGGGAGAGACTAAACAGAGACCCTTGCTAAGAGTGAACTGTGTTCTGTTTTTAATGGCTGTTTTTCCTTCTGAAGCCTGTCATCACATTGGCACATTAAGACACACAGTGCAGAGACTGTCATTCTTACTTCAGTTCTGACTGTCAATACTACCAGTGAACGATCCCCCACCCCAAAATTTTAAGAGGCCTTTTTTCTTTTATTTGAAAGCAGGTTTAAAAGTAAGCATCCTGTTTCCCAGCGCACACACACATTTTTTAAAATGCATGTAGACTTTTTCCTATTATCTTTCCTCAGAGATCTGTCTGCCTCTCTCTCCCAAGTGCTGAGATTAAAGGTGTGCATCACCACCACCCAACTAGCCTCCTGCTTTTTAAAAATTAGGTAATAAATTAATTTCTTGTGGATGCGTGCACTCATGTGATTTTATATGCACTAATGGAGAACAGAAGAGGGCATCAGATCCCCTGCATTGGATCCCCCATAACTGGGGTTACAGGAGGTTGTGGGTGGTTTACCTTATGAGGGCTAAGAATCAAACCCAGGTCCTCTGCAGGATCAGCCAGTGCTCTAACCACTGAGCCATCTCTTCAGCCCCCTGTTACTTTTAGTGAAGACGGAATAACTGGACAGAAGATGAAACAGGAAAAAAATACTTGAGCAACACTAGTAACCAACTACACCTAACATATGTATACAACACCTCACCTATCCAAGCAGGTTACACATTTTTCTTAAGAGCATACTGTAGATTTCAGTGACAGAGCCTATGCGAGGTCATAAAACAAACCTTAATAAAGTCAAAAGAATAGAATTAATGCAAAGTGTATTATTTAGAATTTAGTAACAGAAATTGGGAGACTAAAAAATCTAGAAATCAGATGACATATTCTTTTTGTTCTGTTCTGTTTTTCTAGACAGGGTTTCTCTATAGCCTTGGAGACTTTCCTAGAACTCTCTCTGTAGACCAGGATGGCCTTGAACTCACAGAGATCCTCCTGCCTCAGCTTTCCAAGTGCTGGGATCAAAGGCGTGCACTCCCACTGCCCAGCTAGATGACATATTCTTAAACAAGTTGGTCAAAGAAGAACTCAAGGAGGGATCAGAAAATGTTATGTAACGAACAGGACAACCTAAGACATCACATTCAGGGGATGAGCTAAACGTGTTTAGAGGGAAAGTAACAGCTAAGCTGATGACCTCGTCTTTGAAAAGATGACCACAGTGTGATAAACTTATCCAATAAGCCAAGAAGAAAGAAATATAGACTCACATTGCTACAAACAGACATGAGACATTACAACAGGCCTCAGGGAAGTACAAACAGATGTGAGGCATTACAACAGGCCTCAGGGAAGTTTAGGCAGTATGAAGGAATATGGTCATACATCATTACCTAGATGACAGATAAAACAGATTTCTAGAGAGACGCAAACTACTAGAAATAGCAAGAGGTAGATGGCACAGACAAAGCTAAATCAAGAGAGCGAATCAGTTATTAAAAAACAAAACAAAACAAAACAAATTGCTCACAAGGAAATGCCACGATCCAGCTGGCAAATAAATTATACGTAGAGACCCTATCTCAAAAAAACTTGAAAAGAAAAAAGACAAAACAACAACAACAAAAAGTTAGGAACACCTATCAGCTAATAAGCGGGTCACTGAAGTGTGGTCTATTTGCACCACGCAGCATGATTCAGTTAGCTATAGGAAGAAATGAGGATGATGTGATAGAGGTGAACCTCAAAAGCACAGTCAAATGTCTGGAAGAGGCAGATGTATGGTGCAGAAAGTGGATCAATGCTTGCTTAGGATACAAGAGGAACAGGTTGGGGACCACAGGGTCCAGCTTTCCTTCTCAGCTGGTGGAATGTGGTAGATTCTGTCAATACACTGAAGCCCACTGAATTCTCTATTGTAAACAGGTGAATAGTACAGCATGTAGACTATATCCCCATGACTTATCCAGAAAGAAAGCAGGGGACTGCTGTTTTCTGAGCTGGAATAACCTGCTGACCCTCTGGGTCCTCATAGCCTTTCCTTTCAACCCCAATTCACATCCTTTCCAGATTGCTCACAAATAGTGGGATTCACCCCTGTGCCAAAGCCATCATGGACAAAAGTCCTAGGTTCCCCCAGTGGCCCCGAGTCAGCAGAACAATGACAGGCTTTCTGTCTTCATTTAGAGGAATGGAGCTTGCCCACTGTGTGCAAGAAGTGTGTGCATCATACAGGGTGTGCATACTGAGAGCTCCTGGTCTGTTATCCTGGTTGCCCAGAGGATCAACATCAAGATTTAAAAGAAATCAAAAGAATGTCACCAAGGCTGAACCAGTGCCTTAGTTAATTTTCTTGTTGCTACAACAAGATAACAGTAATTTAAGGAAGGAAGAATTCAGTACTTAAGGAAATTCAGTTCTTCACAGCGGCTGGGCTGGCAGGCACAGAACAGAGTGGGTCAGTCTGTGGTTGAGGGGGTTTACAACCACAGCTTCTCACGTGGTGTTGGCTAAGAAGCAGAGGCTGGGCCTGAAGGGAATCTGGGCCATAATCTTACAGGTTTATCTCCAGCAGCCTGCACTCTCCAGTGGGCTTCAATCTAAGGGTTCCATGGCCTCTCAACCCAGAACCGAGGAAGGACCAAGTATTCAAACACGGGAGCCTATGGGGACTTTTCACATTCAAATGCTAATACTCAGCAGTCCACTCACCAGTTTCTGCCAAAAAGACCTTACACAAAACATTTCTGCCAGAGCAGGGGACAGAAAAGGGCCATGCATTTCCCATCTAAGATGTCTTTGTAAATTAAAATCATCCAAACAAAACTTTAAAATTAGCAATTCATTATTTGTGTGCTACCAAGAGGCACAGTTCCTGAGAAGGCCCTTCCTTACTACCTGCCCATCAGCAGTGGTGGCCCCTTCCTGGGCTTCCTGGTGCTTCCTTTACAGCCCAAGACTGGACAATGATGCTGCCTTGCTCTCCCATTGCTTTCTAACAGGGATCAGGGTCATCTCTATCTACTGCCCAGAAACACTAAACCCATGGGCCTGTGGCTCAGCGGCAAAGGTGTTCCTGGAGAAGACACCTGCTAAGGCGGTTTGAAAAGTGTATATGGAGGGGCTGGAGAGATGGCTCAGAGATTAAGAGCACTGACTACTTTTCCAGAGGTCCTGAGTTCAATTCCTGGCAACTACATGGTGGTTCACAACCACCTGTAATGAGATCTGGTGCCCTCTTCTGTCCTGCAGGGATACATGCTGGCTGAACACTGTATATGCAATAAACAAATCTAAAAAAAGAAAAGTGTGTATGTGTATGCTTTCAACTCTGCACAAACACATTCTGGGACTCATGGTCCTTTGAAGTTTGCACAGCATGGTACAGACAAGTCACACAGCAAGCGTGATCCTTCTCATTTCAGGGGTTAAGTTCTAAATCTGCCTGGAAGGGGGAAATGAGACTTTATTTATTTATTTTAATGTGCAGCTACAGACTAAGTCAATTTGTTGATGGTCTCAGTGAGCATGGAGTGCTAGGTGCAGGACAGGCCTTCCTTCTCCCGGGTACTCACACCAAGGAGGCTGGCCCATTCCCGTGTCCTGACAACCTGAGACACGTCTAGAGAGAAGGCAGGCAGGGGTGAGGGCAAAGAGAGGAGACAAATGAAGGAGAAAGATGCTGTAACTTTTCTACTCTGAGATTGGAGGCATCTATTTTGTGATCTTACTATTCTTGTTTGCCTGGGACAATCTGCCTGTCCTGACTTCCCTCCTGCTCAGGTATACCGCCATCAGGTCTAAACACAGTTCTTCTAAAGCCCCATCTTTTCTTCATACAAGCAAGGGATGGCTACACCCAGGCCATTGTGTTCCCTATTTTCCACCTGAGCTCCTACTTTTTATTTTGGGTGTATGGTATTTTGTCTGCATGTATGTCTGTGTATCACATGCATACCGCACCAAATGAGACCAGAAGAGGACATTGGATCCCCTGGACTGAAGTTATGAATGATTGTGAGCTGCCATGTGGGTGCTGAGAACATAACCCAGGTCCTCTGCAACAGCAGCAGGTGCCTTCAACAGCTGGACCATCTTCCCAGGCCCTATACTCATTTTAAAAATTACTCTTTGCAAGTGGATATCTGCTTATTCTAGAAGCATTTGCTGAAAAGGCATGCAGACAAACACACATGCACATAAAATAAATATAAACACAAAATTACAAAAATTTACTCAGTGTCATAGTAGCAAAATTATAGTTATGAAGTAGCAATGAAATAATTTTACGGTTAGGGTCTCCACAGCATAGAACTGTATTAATGAGTCACAGCTTTAGAAAGGCTGAGAACCTCTGCTGTAGAATAACACAAACTCTAAACATCACTGATGGGAATGGAAGATCGTGTCTGTGATGGACACTCTTTTCTTTTTTTCTTTTAAAAGCGTATTGGTGTTTTGCTTCCATGTATGTCCATGTCAGGGTGCCAGATTTACAGACAGTTGTGAACTTCCATGGGTGTTGGGAATTGAACCAGGTCCTCTAGAAAAGCAGGCAGTGCTATCAACCTCTGAGTCATTGCTTCAGCCCCCATGATGGACACTGAAAAGTACCTTAGTAATCTCTTATAAAACAATCATCCAGTTCCCATGCAATCTAGCAATCACTCCTTGCTATTTACCTTACGAGTTGACATCTATGTCTGGAGATGTTTGTAGCACTGTAGTCATGTTTACCAAGACTGAAAAGCAACCAAGAACTTCTTCAGTAGGTGAAGTGAGGGGCATATAAACCTCCCTACAGCAGATTATTTAGTGCTAAATAAATGGGGGTCTGGGGATTTAGCTCAGTGGGTAAAGTATTTTTTTTTGGTATGCATGAAACCCTGGGTTTGACCCCAGGTCTGTATAAACCATTGATGCATGCCTATAATCTCAGGTCATCCTCACATAGCAAAGCTGAAGCCTTTCTAAGATACTTGAGACAGGAGGAAGAGATAAAGGAGGAAGAAAAGGAGATGAGAAAGGAGGAAGAAAAGAAAAAATATCAAGGTACATGAAAACATGGATGAATCTTTTTGTATGAGACATACACATACATTGTGGTGAAGGAAAACTATATGATCAGGGAGGAAAGATCAGTGGTTTCCTGGGATGAGGGAGGGGTGAGCACAGGGGATTTTTAGGGAGACAAAATCACCCCGTGTGACACTATGATGATGAATAGGTGGCAGTATGCATTAATCTAAATTCAAGATTACACAACAACAAGATGACCTCTAAGCCAGGCATGATGGATGGCACAGGATACAGAGTTCAAGGCTAGTCAGGTTTACAGAGCTTCAGGACAGCCTAGGTTACACCCTGATACACTATTGTAAACTGGCTATTTACACACCTTATTGATTGTGATGGTAAATGTCAGCTTATCAGCTGTACCACGCTGACAGAGGTGTGGACAGTGGGGGAGCAGAAGGCACTTAGGATGTCTGTTCCTTCCAGATTAGTTTCGATAAGAACCTTTATGAGTAAGGTCATTTAAAACAAACAAACTAAAACTTCACAAATGAAGCTGGACAGATGGCTCAGTGGTAAGAGCACTTGTTCTTCCAGAGGACCTGGGTTCAGATCCCAGCACTCATAACAGGCAGGTGATAATCTGCAACTCCAGCTCCTGGAAGATCCAACAGCCTCTTCATGCATACTCTATCACACGCACAAATACACATACAAATGCAAAACAGAAGGCCTGCTACTTCCTAGGTACCTGTTAAAATGTGTAAAGTGCAGAGAATAAAAGCCCTTTAAAGCTAGCCATTATTCTTCCAATCATTTTGCACAAGGTTGAAGACCTGGAGACAACCACAGCAGCGCTGGAAACAAATATAAACACTGTCTCATTGGTCACTTGTAACTGCTATCTGATGAAGGAAGGAAGGGTCTAAATAGCTGGTCAACAGCTCAGTGCAGCTCAGGAACAACTCATCCAATGGGAGAATAGACACATTCCACGGTGAGGGGGATCATGGACTGTTAGCATTGCACCGCTCTAAAGACAGATTGCTGCCCTCCTTATCTCTAGACTGGGCAGGTGTTCCATCTAGAGTGTAAAAGTTATAAAACCTCAGGTATACCTTTTCAGCTTAAGAGAATGTCTTTTGAGAAAATCTCTTGCTCATTTTCTTAGAACTCAGTGATGGCTCATGCAGGTAGGAGAAAACTTCTTGCACATTTTCCTAAAAAACAACTTCTTGAAGGAATTTTTTTTTCTATTTTTTCATGTCTTGATTGTACTGGGGATGTGAAAGACATAGCAATTGTGCTGCCTTGGACTTCACTGCCAAACTGGACATTCCATAGTTCTCTTCCCAGTCATCAACTTTTCAAAGTCATAGGCTGTGTCAAATGGCTTGTTTGAGACTATGTTTATTTTGATTACTGTTGAGTAATCCATTCTGCTGAACGCCCCGCTGGTACATGAAGATGTCACTGCTAGCAAGGCTTATTAATGTGGTCTAGAGAACCTATATGCTGGCTCTTTCAGACGTGTAGCGTATCAGGAAGAATTAGAAATTCTCTTTGTTTGAGTGGTAGCCTGAACATTTGGTAGAGCTATGGATGGCAAGCTAAGGAACATTCTAGATGAATGCCAAGAACTCCAGCAACTAGAGTGGCTTTCATCCTGGTGAGGAGCTGAATGATACAAAGGTTTCTTTAAGAGAGACATGGGAGGCTGGAGAGATGGCTCAGCGGTTAAGAGCACTGACTGTTCTTCCAGAAGTCCTGAGTTCAATTCCCAGCACCCACATGGCAGCTCACAACTGTCTGTAGTTATAGTTCCCAGTTCCAGGCAATACACTAAGGCAAATAAATAAAGTTAAAAAAAAAAAAAAAGAGAGAGAAGAGACATGGAATGGCGGGGCTCAGGGACAACAAGAGTGCCTTCCAGCAAAGTCTGTGTCACTGAAAGGGAAAATGCTTGAGTTAAGTTTCTGCTCTCTGAACTCTGGCCATGTGGTCCTAATCAGCTGCCACTAAGTGATGGATAGAATGGATAATCTCCTTCATTCGTTAGCCCCAGATAGAGCACACAGCCTGGATATAGGGGCTCTTGTTTTCCTGGGGGGGGGGAACCTATGGTTCCAAACTACACCCATGCCTGTTATAAATGACAGAAATATCTGCTTCTCTTCTTTCATAATTTCATCAAAATGAAAACAACTGTAGCAAAACCTGACCTTGGTTTTTGATAGGTAGACAGGCCAGAGAATTCCTAAGAACTCTACAGAAGACTCATTTGAAGTAGAATTCTACAGACGCAAATCTACTCTAGACAGCTGCCATGTTTAGAAACCCATCTCAGTTCCGGGCATGGAGCCCAAAGGCTTCAAGGCAGATGTAGCTCACCCTGATGTGTTCATGTGATGATGTGAGATGAAATCTACCCAGTCCATGAGTACCTGCTGCTGGTGGTGATAAAAAGCTCAAATTAACAACTATGACAGGAACCAGAGACAATGCCCTAGAACAAACCTCTGCAACAGATCCCTCACGGAGTGGCCCAGAGCAGTAATTGGGGTCATTAATAAGGAGTGTTAGAGGGCTCCTTTTCATCATTTAGAGACCACTGCTGGACCATAGCTATCCCAGCAATAGTAAAAATAAAACTGGGCTTTGTTTTAAAGGCCCACAAACTCACATCCTGGTCTTACAAGTAACTAGTGAATTGAATTTCAAAGCTATACGAATCTGTCTTCTGGACCATGTGCAGAATGAATTATGGGGTCTTAAACAGTAGGTTTACTATCAATATCTGTAGACAGACCCCTGCCAATAGACACTCAAGGCCAGGGCTTAGTGAGTTAGCTTGAGTTTGATTCCAGGAATCCATGATGGAAGGAAAGACAAAATTTGCAAAGCTGTCCTCTGACCACACACACAGGCACACATGCACACACGCATGCATGCACATAGGCACGCACACACAGGAAAACTCTGGGTCAGTTTCCCTGAGGTCCACTTATGGGAAGTGAGTTAGCATGTAGTGAAGAAGGTTGAGATTCATTAACCTTGGAGGTAATCTGCATTATCGGAGACAAGCTTTGTGCCCAACAACTAAGATGAACCTCTGTGGGAGTGGTCAATAAAAATGGAAGAAACCTCGATTATCTCAGAAGAGAATTAGAGGAACAAAAACAAGAAAATCATAAAAGTTTTGGCAATGGGTGGGCTCCAGTTGTTTAGACGATCACCATCTTGGCTTTAAGATGGTAGGAGACTAATGACAACTCCGGAAAAAGACAGCAAATAGGTGATAAATCTGTGACACGGTGGCTGTTATTTCTCCACCTGCCCCATGACAGACATCAGCAATTAGTTTTGGCACATTTTCCTACTAATCCGAAGTGTATCCTCAGGATCAGTTCTAACACAGTATTCCTTCCATACAGCGGATGTTAGGCAGTTTATCCATGGACCAGAAACTCTGGCTCTGCATCAGGCCGTACCAAGAGGATGCACTGCAGATGTGCAGTCAAGACAGTTCTGGGCCTTACCCCTTAGTTATTTGTGTTAGCCAGGGTTTGCTGTTCAAAGGAATGGCTTTTTGCTGGATCTGCTCTATTGTACAGTTGCAATGGGAATGATTATGAGTAACTAAGTTTCTATTCAGTGGTAAACAGGAAATGGGGTCCAGGGTATCCACTGGAATTGCTGATTGATGAACTCGTGAGATCTATCGAATGGTATAGGAGTTAAAGGGGAAATAGCTGAATATTGCTTTATTAGGAACTAAGACATGGTATTGTTATGACTACTATTATTATCCTTATTAATTTCATTGTCTACTTACAAACTGGTCTCTTCCAAACCCATAGGAGAAAGGTTGATGGTGAGTTTTAATGAGGATGGACGTTTTTTTCCCTCCCCTTCCACAAAGAGACAGAGAAGTCCAGGGCCTATGGCAAACATTTTCTGTCTCAAGTATCAGAAGGAGCAAATAACCCATAGGACATATTCCATACAACCAGGAAAGAAAGCGCGAAGCTTGGTGTGCCTGGCCTACGGGCACTACATGCCTTCCCCTCGGCCTGTACAGCACCCAGAAAGCTTTTCAATCTGCACATCTCCCATCCACGGCACTTCCTGCCTGCACCCCATTCCCTCCTAAAGAAGAGGGTGGCCTCACCTGCAGCTCCCTGGCCACAGCTACTCTCTGTTTTAAGTGGGCTGTGGCCTCCCTGTAGTGGCAAATTCTAGGCAGTCTCTACCCTACAGTGAGTGACCCTGGAAGAAGGCAAATCCTACCGACAGAATGTGAGGAGCAGGGACATAAAAGTGGTTTCTTCCCAATCAGGCTGACTGCCAGGCACAGCGTGGCTCACTCCTGGAACCATAGCTACTTCAGTGGCTGAATGGGAGGGTTGCTATTTTGAGACTTGTCTGGGCTACACTGTGAGTTCAAGGCTATACAGGCAACTTAGTGAAGGCCTGTCCCCCAACACAAAGGGCTGTAGGTAGTGCTCAGTGACAGTGTGCTGGATAACACACACATGGTCCTGGGCTCTATCTCAGCCAGGGAAATGAAAATCCCAACTGACTGTAGCTGAGAAGAGGTCACCATCAGTATCATACAGCTAACGACTGTCTCCTGAGACTAGTCCTTAATCTGGATAATTACATGCTCTGTTCAGGAATCTAATGCCAAGAATCTACTTATCGCACCAGGAGGGAGACTCACAATGGGTATATTTTTTAAAAGATTTATTTGTTTTATGTGCATTGGTGTTTTGCCTGCACGCATGTCTGTGTGAGGGTGTCAAATTCCCTGGGACTGGAGTTCCAGACAGTTGTGAGCTGCCATGTGGGTGCTGGGAAATGAATCCGGGTCCTCTGCAAAAGGAGTGAGTGCCCTTAACAGCTGCGCTATCTCTCCCTCAATAATTAATTTAGTAGAGAAAGCTGTTCAAGCATAACCCCCAACCGTGTGTGTGTGTGTGTGTGTGTGTGTGTGTGTGTGTGTGTACACCCAGGGCCTGTATTTATCCCCAGATAACCTCAAAACATTTTATAATTCAAACATGTAAGACATCACCTTGTGCTGAAGGACCACTATCTTGCACTATAGGCTGAATATCTTGATGATTATTAACACATGGAATTCTGATGCTATCACTCAGGATAATTACACTCAGACCCTGTTCTGGTATTGTGGCAGTCAATCTAATAGACAAGAGTCTCTTCCCACAGGGAACACTAAACTCACTGAGTCTTGAAAATTCTGGTTGAAAATGAGTACCAGAAATGCATCAAGATATATTTCACAAGTTTCTACATGTAAGCTATAGCCCTCTGCTGCCCATTTGTGCCATGTTTACTAGGAAAAACATATTCTCACTCAGTCCTATCAGACCTCGGACCCACTGCCAAGCAAAAGCAAAGAAAACATGGGAGGTTAATGTCTTACCACTAACAAATATGTAGATTGCAGATTCTGTTTTCTTCTTCTTGGAAACAGATTTGGGAAGGTATCTGCAGGTGTAGAGGCCTGTGTGGTTGGCCTGTGCCATGTTCAAGGTCAAGGTGCTGCAGAATTGTCTGTTGTTCCTCCCACAGGCAGATCTAGTGACGCTTACCCTTTTCTCCTCCTGACTCACGGTTTCAGGTAGTGACCACGAGTGGGCTGCCTCCCCTCTGCAACCAGACAAAGCAAAGCAGTCAAGGCAGAGGCCAGGCTCAGTGCCAGGTCTGAAGCATTTGTACTATTCTGAGGCCTCCTGGGTGTCCATCTGCTTTGTTAAGAACAAGCCACATATCCTAAGGGGCTTTGGAACCATGGTCAGGATAAAGAGGTGACAATACGTGGGCATCATTTCCTATCATTTCCCCTCTATATGAAGTTTAGTTCAGGAGCCCCCAAAGCTCTGCCCAGCTCCCTTCTACTCTGAGTGATGATCTCTCTGTCGGGCAGTCAATAGGTTTGATTTGGAGATTACTACACACACACCCATGTTCCTCACCTGCACTTGAGGAAAAGAGTCTGTCCGGCTTGCATGACGTGCTGGGTGCCTTTTAAACTCAGTTCAGGGCCTTTTAACTTTGACCCTGAACCATATCCTGTAAAATAAGATATTTTAAATGTGTTATTCGTAAATGGTTTATTACCACTTCTGAAAGGTTGCCTTTTTTTTTTCCTTTAACTTAGTCACATTTGCAAAATGGTACACTGAATGCAAGTTTCCTGGAGACAGGGTCTCGCTAAGTAGTTCAAGCTAGTCTAGAATCCACAGCAAAACTCTTGCCTCAACCTCCCAAATGCTGGGATTGCAGATGTGAGCCACCATGCCTGGCTGTGGCTTCTGGATGTCATTCATTAGTTGAGCAGTATTTGGGGCTGGCCTCTGAGTCATTTTTCTTTCTAAATTTGTTTCCTCATTTGGAAAACTAATTTTAGACTCAAAGTCAGTTTTAGAAGCTACTTGGTCTGTCTTGCGTAATCGGCATCTTGCACAATCCTTCTCCAGTGGTCCGGTAAGACGGATTATTCAGTCTAACACGGCATCTGATAAGGCCCATTGCAGATCATCGTGCAGCAATAAAAAAAGGCATGTGAAAGTAGATTAGGACCCGAGTATATACAATGTGATAATGACATTCATCCCAGGGACTATGGATATCCCTGGACATTCTGTCTCTCTGCCCCTCTCTTCTCTCTATGAACTGCACTGGATGCTCTTGCATGTCACACTCCCATCCGGGCTCTCGGAGTCATATGACTCTGAGCTACGGTCTACACGGGACCTCGCTCAGCCCTCAGAATGGCATCTAAGGGGCTAGAGCTTCCTTCTCCCTCCATCCTCTTCCTGACCAATGTAAAAAGACAAGGTTAGGGGCCAGGGATAGTGATCCCTAGGGAAAAAATAGGAATTGGGAGAGAGGGAGTCTTGGGGATACATATGTTTGTCACCAATGTTAGTAAGTATTTTTCCTTAAAAATGGGTTTTCACAGTAAAAGTTAAGGGAGAAGCTTGAAGTCCTCTAGAGATCTATGAAGGGAGGTCTTTGTGTCAAATCCCAGGGTCACACCCTACTGTGAGCTCCAGTGTTTCTCTGGGATCCTAGAATCTTAAAGAATACAGGACTTTTTAAAAGTCTATATTGTATAGGTAACTCCCCTTCCCTCTTTCCAGCTGTATGGCCGGCCATACTTTACTCTCCTTAGCATCCAGGCTCTACTGCTATGCAGAGGATCCAGGGTCAGAGTCAGGTCACACAAGATGCTGACCACAGGGCAGATGTCCGCAGCATAACTGCAGTCACAAAGGATTGTTGAGTGTATGGTTTCAAAGGACAATATTAAATGGACCTCATGTTTTCTAAATGTAGCTGGTGGCAAAATTAATATTTTAGAGAGTATTTCAATTGACAAGAGTTACTGCTATCCAATTATTAACAGAGTAATTGGCAGAATGCTAATGACTTTAAATAAATTAAACCCACTGCTTCATACACCCCTAGTTATTCTGTCGAGAACCCCATAGACACTAACCCACCGGGGTAAGGACAAATTTTGTACTTTAGTACTCTTTTGAGTTTCCTCATGAGGTGATACTCAAGAACGGCAGGTTTTCCTAAAACCTCAGAAAGCAGTTGGTAACACCTACCCTAAGAAAATTCCAGGCCAGAATTGCTTCTGTTCATCCTATGTCATTGGCACTTTGGGGATTTAACTGAACAATTGTCTCTGTGCTGGAAAAGACCCAGCACAGCTTCCTGTGGAAAATTCTAGCACTCCTTGCAATTATCTGTAACCTAGGTGGATTTGATAAAACTTTCCCTGCAGGAGAGGCCATGCAAAGAAACTTCCATTTTCATAGCTTGAGGTTTCTCAGTTGTGTTACTTTTTCTTTGGGGGGTAATTTAGAATGGCAATGCCTCAGCCGTTGTCAAGGGAACCTGTAGCTCCAAAGTACATGCCTGCCAGCTAGGCAGTGCCACTGAGGAAGTCCCTTCAGGAAGGAGTCCTCCACAGTGTCTTCTCTATGCTTTGCACCATCTTCAGACCCACGCACCACCTGAACAACTGGTTAGACACTGGAGGCTAATAGGGTTACTGGCGAGGTTACGGGACAAACGCTAAGAAAATAAGGTTTTACTGTGTAGTTTGTCATCATTGACATCAGTGAATTCTTCATTTGGAATGAAGATGCCAGATAACAGCCATTTTGGAAAAGGAGAAAGAGCTGGAGAGATGGGTCAGTAGTTAAGAACACTGGCTGCTCTTACAGAGGACCCAGGTTTTCTCACAACCCTCTGTATCTCCAGTTCCGGGAGATACAAAACATCAATATACATCAAATTAAAAATACTTTAGAAAAGGTCAAAGTATAAGAATACTATATTTCTGAGTTTGTGGATACTTTAAGGCCCTTGTTCAGTCGATAGAAAACTATGCTCACATAAGGATTAGCAGGAACCAGATATGACAGTACTTGTCTATAATCCCAGGCTATGGGAGGCTGAGCCAGAGAATTGTGAGTTCAAGGTCAGCCTGGGCCACAGAGTGAGACTATGTCTCAAAAAACAACAATTACAGCTTAACAGAAAACAAGAAACAAATACTCTCTAATGCCTCTAGAAAAGGTTATTAGTCCTTGGACTGGAGAGATGGCTCAGCAGTTAAGAGCACTGACTATTCTTTCAGAGGACCTGAGTTCGATTCCCAGCATCCACATGGCAACTAACAACTGTCTGTAATTCCAGGATCTGACACAGTTATACATGCAGACAAAACACCAATTCAGATAAAATGAAAATAAATCCTTTTTCAAAAAAGAAAATATTATTAGTCCTTAAAACCTATCTTGGAGGCAGTTGACTATCCATGTCTGAGGAGTAAAAGTCCAAGTACTGACTTGTAAGCATCTGCTGTTTATCAGACACTTGCTGCATCATTAGTGACACCCAGCCAATCTTGACTCAGGGGCTCCCTCAGTAGCACAGAGTTGGGCTGCCTATTTTGATAATAAATCCACAAAATGTTCCATATTCAAGGGTGGAGTACTTCATGCTAATGATTCCCCATCGTAAAGCATGGGTGGGTATCAAAACTTTCCACTGTTGCCACAGTAGCCTTATCATCTGGATTTAAAGAATAATTTTTCTCCTTTGTCATCAAAGTCAGCTGCGGTATGAGAAACATAGAAATCCTTTTGCATCAGGAAAAGTATTGCTTAATATAATAATGGAAAAATCTCAATGCAGCCTAGGACAATGGGCTTTGTTGTATGTGTATTTATTAGGGTTAACCACTGCAGCTAACAGTACTAAAAATAAAAAAACAAACAAACAAACAAAATAGTCTGCTGAGCTTAGCATAGTAGCACACACACCTTCAATCCCAGGGCTTGCGAGGCAAATGGCTTTCTATGAGTCTGAGGCCAGCCTGATCTACACAGTAACACCCTTTCTTAAAAAACATAACTAGTCTATGAATTTGTTCTTTTTTTAAAAAAGAAAAAGATTTATTTGTTATGTTTACAGTATACAGAAGAAGGTGCCAGTTGTCATCATAGATGGTTGTGAGCCACCATGTAGTTGCTGGGAATTGAACTCAGGACCTCCAGAAGAACAGTCAGTGCTCCTAATCTTTGAGCCATCTTTCCAGCCCCCGAATTCGTTCTTAATAAACACTGACAACTAACTTTATATTGACCTTTTCTGCATATGCTCATTATTTTTCTGCTCTTTTATCTCCCACCCTATGTATCAAAAGTCAAGGACACATACCCTCCACCCTTGCCTTCATTTCATTATGCGAAATGGAATGTATGGTTTAACTTCAGCATAAAGACTGAATCAGTACCGAGCAACGTGTGGCTTCATTGTGAAACCAACTCCAAAATCAAATGGGGTTTCCTTCTAAAGTTCTTCAAGGATGCAGGATGGATTTAAAAGAAAGAACTTCCACAGAGGTTGTTGGGGATGAGACACTCTTGTAATCACTAAGAACCATTTAAGAAACTCTAAGAAATGACGCAGTAGATAAGAACACCAGCTGCTCTTGGACCAGGTCCATGCCAGATGGCTCAAGATCAATTCTAATTCCTGTTCCAGTGAGTGTGACGCCCTCTTCTGGCCTCCAAGGGCAGCTGCACTCATATGGAGCACATACAAACACAGGCACAAACATATACACATAAAAAAGTCATTCAAAAGAGTCTGTGTAGACTGACTAAAAGCATCTTCAGAAAACTGCTCATTTTGATGGTTTAAATAAAAAGTGTCCTTGCTTGTTGAATATAGCACGAAGTCTTCCAAAAATGGCAGCACAAGCCCCTATTGTACAAAAATCATTGGGTTATTCTCTTTAAGGACGGTGTTTGAATCAATCTAATATCACATTTTGGTCCACATTGGAAAGTGTATACCATAGTGGGGACATAGACTTCATAATGGCATGTCTCACTTACTTTGTACACAGTCTACGGTATTCACACAACTGTCTAAAATGCATTTCTTAGGTTGTATCCTTGCTATTAAGCAATAACAACTGAGTTTATCATGAAACATCCTTTCTGTTTTGAGTCATCCACCACCTCCCTTCCTGGTCCTGCTCCTGACTAGCTCAGTGTGGTCACAAGCAATCCAGTTAAGCATCTGAGGTGAGGCTCATTTGTACAACACCTTCCAACCTCTGACTCTGTGACCTTTGCCTCTCAGGTCACAGCTATCAATAAGAAATTAGAATTCTCATATTTAGGCTGAGCATGGTGGCACATACCTTTAACCCCAGCACTTGGTGGGAGAGGTGGGTAGATCTCTGAGTTTTAGGCCAGCCTGGTCTACATTTTGAGCTCCAGACCAGGCTAGGCTACATAGTGAGACCCTTTCTAAATCAGTATCACCACCACCATCACCACCACCACATGCTGAGAATATGTTTGCTTAATAAAAAGGCAGATTGCTCAATTTGGAAAATTGACAACAGGTCTGAACAGACACTTTCCAAAGAAGATATAAAAGAGGAAAGACCTCATTAGTCAGAAAGAAAACAAAAACCAAGAGTAGAATGAGAAAGTGCCAGGATGGCTGAAGTCCTAAGAGGTGGGCGATGCCCAGTGTAGTCACAGAAGCAGGCTACAGAAATTAGGAGTGGGACACTGCTGATTAGATTTTAAAACAGTTCAGCCACCCTGTAAAACAGCAGCCACTTATAAGCCCCAATACTAAGTTAACCTTGGGGTTAGTAGATTTTCCAGCAATTACACTTCTAAATACCTGCCCAACTGAAAACACATGACCACAGACAAACTCAGACCCAGACTGCACACTACTCTTGCAGAGGATCCAAGGTAGCTCCATCATCCACAGCAGGTGTCACCACCTCATCTGATGTCCCTGATCTCTCTGCACTCATGCAAACACACACACTTATAACACACTCATGCACACTCAAACATAAATACACACACTCAAACATCAATACACACAAACACACACACACTCATACACACACTCAAACATAAATACACACAGATATACACACTCAAACACACACATTCACACACTCTACACACATACTCAAATATAAACACACACAAATATACACACTCAAACACACACATTCACACACACTCTACACACACACTCAAACATAAACACACACGAACATTCACACACATACAAAATGTGGACAAACAGTTGTAGACAGAAATCTTTTAAGAAAACTATCCATGTTTCATTTTATATTAAAATTCTTGATTTTTGCCAGGCATGGTGTCACACACCTTTGGTTCCAGTACTCCACAGGAAGAAACAGGCAGATCTCTGTGAGTTAGAAGATAACTTATTTCACATAGTGAGTTGCTGGTCAGCCATGGCTACATGGTAAGGCCTTGTCTCAAAACAAAGCAAAACAAACAGAGACAAAACAAAAAATAAAAATGAACCTGACTTTATTTTAAACCCAAAGTGCTGTATATAGATTTATTTCAGATGGGAAGCATCTGCTTCTCATTTTGCATACTGTTTCCAATACAACATAATCCTACATAATAAATGACCCCTTTATCTAAATATAATTCAAATATCGAGTTTCAAAAAAATTGAACTGAAGACATTGAGCCATTTTCCAAGGTTATATGAGGTCAATTAAACACAATTCATAATAAAAGAAGGTTACCCCCTTCAAAATGGATCTTATTAAAAGCCAACATCCCATACTTTGAATATCAAAGAACCTTTGTGGCTGTAAGTGGGGGAATCTGGGTTGTGGTGGGGGGAGAGAGTTGTAAATTTCTAGAAGCTACTGAAATTTGTGTCTGAAAAGCCAATTCCTCCAGAGTTCTTGAATTTAATAGAATAAATTTCAGTCTTATTCCCTGGGTTCTGCCTCTGTCCTGGTGTTTACAGACTGGAAAGTGAACCAGTCATAATCACTGTGTTGAGACAAATGAGCTTCTTCTCTCATTCCCAGGAAGACGGAGGAAGGCTACAGGACTCCTGTTTCACCGGCAAACACACTGCACACAAGGTGAGATCGGTGTGTCGGGAGAATATATGAAGTCCTAACTGGGAACCCAAATTACATTTTAATACGCCGAGTTTTTCCTTCCAAACAATGTCTTTATTTGTCTATTTGGTTTTGGTGCTGTCACTTACGGGGACTCAGGCCCTATTTTTTGAAATGATTTAAACCAAGGACAGAGTCAAAGCAAAGATGCTCTTCTGAACACACAGCGAGTGCTTGCTGCTGCTTCCCTGTTTAAACTGTGGGGCTGTGGGGTGGGGTGGAGGGTGGGAGAGGCTTTGCCTTTTTTTTTTTCATTACACTTTTCATTCAGTTTAGAGGAAGGGAAAGCCCCTCCGTACCTGAGATGCCCAAATTGAATTCTGTTTAGGACCAGCAGGAAGCCAAGACTCAGTGCTGACTAATCGTCATGGAGATGAGATGACTCATGGCGTTCTGATGGACAGACAGCTTTACAGCACAAAGCATCTCAGATGCTACAAGATAACTGTGGTACCCACTGCTCTTCAGGGTCCAGAAGGGGCCTTAAGTGTCTACAAAGCTGCTGTTCAGAAATCCCAGGGATCTGTTGTTCACCTTAAAGTCTTTCTAGCAGATTCAACTTATTTTCATACTAGACTCACTAGTTTCCGGCAAGTTTCTGCTATTTCTAGGTAATTCTCAAATCATCAGACTCAAATAATAAACTTTGACACTTTTGTATTTATAGAAACTTAAAGCAGCCATATGCTGTTTACATCTTCAGTCTAAGTGCCACAAGTCAACTAAGGAAGTTACCTAAAGAGGCCAGGGAACAGCTTGGTGGGTAAACACACTTGTGCAAGTCTGATCATTTGAGTTTGTTATTTGGAACTCTTGTGGGAGGAGAAATAAGTCTCAAAATTGTCCTCCGACATCTATATGTGTGTTATGGTATGCATGCATCTGTGTCTACACACACATACACACACACACACACATCAGATTATCCCTTCATACCCACAATTCACATTTTAGTTAACTGTCAGAAAACCCACATGTAGGCTTCATTTCAGGCCACAACACAGGGACATTAGCTGAAGTGGCAGTGTCTAAGATGATCTGATCTGGTATAGTCTTACTCCATCCGTAGGCTATTAAATGTATTCATTTCCCCTTCATCTTTATACAAATTATTAAAAGAAAAAACAGCTGTGTGTTTTAAAATGTTTACCAAAGAGAACTCCCCCCTACCACACATCACATTCTTACTGCTGACACATAGTGGGGCCATGTCTGCAGTGTGTCTCCTGAAATTTTTTTTTTTTAAACTGGACACTGGTTTCTCTGAGGGTCACAGGTTAACCTTCATCCATCATTAGCCCTGTCACCAGCTACCAGCAGGAGCCTCCCAATGACCTACAGCCACACACAGCTTCTTTTCATGTGACATTGGAATTAATTGGGTTGACGGGGGGAAATGTCACTTTGACCAAGTGACTACCTTTTCCCCAGATTTTCTCCTCCCATAAACTGTTCTTTTATTGAATGAACCACCCTCCATAGAGCCTACCAATGTGTCATTTCATATTACCACTCCATGTCACAGACGGGTCATGATCTGGCTAGCAAGATATGAAACATGGCTTGTATTTAATGGAGAAAACCATCAGTCCCTCATCTGGTCAGACAAAGGGACCATGAACAGAGACAAATGCCCCCGGAAAGAGCATCGGGTATGTTTTATGTTAGATTCATTTCTGTTTTCCTTCTCAATAGCAGGAAGTTTGGCCCGTCTGCCACACTCCCCCATCATCTTACATTCTTCGCCAATGCCACTGCTCAGAGCACTGTGGGGAGTTGGGCCCTGATGCTCTATGCCTTACAAAATGAATCATAGTCACTGATAACTAATGCGGTGCTATTGTTCAAGTTTAAAATCACATGTTATTTCAGTCAAGAATACATACATTTTCCATAAAATTAACACCTGAAATAGCCACGGTGGCTGAAGAGGGCTCAGTGGTGCTGTTTCAGCAAACACATAATATATGTGAAAGTAAGTGTGCAATGTTTTTGTCAGTGGGTGCATTCTGCTCATTCCATTGAGAATCACAACTCTATGCAATGATCCAGAATTGGTAACAGAATGCTGTGGATGTAAGAGCAACTGTGTAGAATTGTATTGTTAGGTGTGGGAGTAATTGTCATAAAATGGCTGAGTTGTCCTAGATTTTAGAAAGATAGTGCTCAATTATTTAGAATTATAAACTCCACTTTGGCTAAAGGTATTCTCCATAAGCTCTGTAAGTGACAATTTACTAGCCTGCAAAGCAGATGATACACATATACCACCCAGAGTTCACATTGCAGTTTCATCCAGTTCCTTACCATTCAACAGCAAAGTCTCAAGCTTTACAGACCACAACAACTAGGTTAGACATGGCTTGGCAGCCTGGAGCATTCGATACTCTTCCAGAGAACCATGGTTCAGTTCCCAGCACCCACATGGCGCCTCAAACCATATGTAACTCCAGTTCTGGTGGACTAGATGCCCTCTGCTGGCCTCCATGGGTAATGCACACACAGTACCCATACATACTGGCAAAACATCCACACACATAAAATTTTAAAAATTGCTAAAGCGGGGGCTGGAGAGATGGCTCAGTGGTTAAGAGCACCGTCTGCTCTTCCAGAGGACCCGGGTTCGATTCCCAGCACCCACATGGCAGCTCACAACTGTCTGTAGTTCCAGTTCCAGGCAAATACCAAGGCAAATAATTAAATAAATAAATAGATTTAAAAAAAAAAAAAGTTAAAAAAAATTGCTAAAGCACATTTTGTTCAAGCTTTAATTCTGAATCCAAATTAATGCCTCTCTGTGTAATACAATGAAGAAGACAGCCATGCATGCAATGTGTGCAGGCAGGCAAGCATATACTGAGCTATTCATGCAAAAAAATACCAGAAAAGATTAGGATAGCCAACAAAAGTCTCTTCTAATTTCCTCAACAGCTCTAGCTTTATAATCTAGAATCCTGTGGGGTTGACTGTCTGAGAACCACTGCTCTGATCTACACCACGGGTGGTTCTCAGAGGGAGGAGATAGTGTTCAATTAGAATGTTCTGACCGAACGTAGAGAAAGCAGTGATGTCATCTGGATTCTCGGGCTGTGTTGGTGTGCCTAGGTCATTTGTGCTAGGAACCTTCACCTGCTGAGAGAACCTTAGCTTGAGGGTTCATCTCCCGGACAGCAGCTCTTGGGAGCTGATTCTTCAGTGGCTGGGCAATTTACACACACACACACACACACCCCTCCCCTACCACCCCCTACCTCCCCAACGACACCCCCCCCATTCTCAGTCCTAGCTCTGGCATAACCAACAGAACATAACCAAGTCAGTTCAGGCTAAGAAAATGGACTGTACCCAAGGAAGACCAACAAAGCAGGAAAGAGGCCCTCACACACACATCGAGAGACTCATTAGCATTCCTGGGGGTGTCCCCAACCTCCTCCATTGCACATCCACACACATAAAGTTCTTAGAATGGCTTAAGACACAGCGTGAGGCTGTCAACTCAGCACTAAGTGACTGCTATGTGACAGGGCACTGTACAGGGCCACAAGAGCAAAGACAAAGGATTTTCCTTCCTCCCAAAGTTGACCTCTTAGGAGATGCCTCTGCGAAACAGAACAGTTGACACCAAGAAATCTAGATGATCACTGATGTCAGCAATCCAAACTATTCACACTTTGTGCTTAATTAAGCACATATTATTAGTCCCACATTCTTCACTTAATGATTCACCTTCATAAAATTTGCTATATGAATCACAAAATATAAGCATGTATCCAATGGCAAGCATGACGTATAGTGAATTATAATTGTATTTTTCTTTAAAACACTTTTATTTATTTATTTAATTATTTGCCTTGGTGTTTGCCTGGAACTGAAACTACAGACAGTTGTGAGCTGCCATGTGGGTGCTGGGAATCGAACCTGGGTCCTCTGGAAGAGCAGACGGTGCTCTTAACCACTGAGCCATCTCTCCAGCCCCTAATTGTACTTTTCATAAATAAATACAAAAGGTCCCCTATGGTAATCGTCACAGTATCTTCTGAGGGAATGGGTTAAAATGTCCTTAAATTAAAGAGTCTTGGTCTTGTTTTTTGAAAGAAGGTGTCTTATGCAGCCCTGGCTGGCTTGGGTTAGATAATAAAGTTACACTGATCAAGCTTCCTGCCTCTCTCTCCTTCCTACCCACCCCTGGCAAATGAGTCTTCTGAGCAAGGCTCCATTCTAGCTGGAAGCTGGACAGCAATGACTGGCTGTGAAATTGGTATGAGAATGAAATCTGCTCTGATCTGTGTTTTCTGTCATGAAAAGAGGAGAAAACGCAGGACTCCAAATACTTCTGAGAACATACATGTCTGTGGCCTCTCCTGCCAAATTTACAGTCAACAGCCTTGACAAACAGGGACTGGGTCACACTAGCACATTGGGTACTTTGGGGCTCATGTGTGTGGACTTTAAAACACAAAACAGCACCCACAATAACGATGGTCACAACCCCAAACAAGCTTGTCTACACTTTAGATCTTACCACCCATAAAAAGATATATATCTGGTCTCTGAGTTTGTCAGCTCAGGAAAGCTAAAGAAAAACTGGAATTTCTAAAGACTGGCATTCTTGTCCATTTCCTGGGCCTAGTGTGGAAAATACCCTGCATGGTGTATTGTTTTCTCCCCTATTCTGAGGGCAGGGGATACACAGTGAGGAAGAGACTCAATTTTTACATCAACAACTTGGGGAAACTCCTGAGTCTGCAGCCGTCCCAGGTACTCAAATTCTATCCAGGTAATATCCCAGAACAGCTATTCTGTCTGTCTGCAAGAAGAATTCCCTGTGGAGAGGAATCAAAAGCTATAAAAACTTTCTTTATAAAGACAACAGTGCAGGACCGTCTGGCCCAGCAGGAGACGTTTAGTGGAAGAAGAGTTTTAACCAGTGTTTTCTAAAAAGACAACCATACCATTGACTGCAGGTAAAACACTGCCTTTTCACCCACTTAAACATGCTTTTGGTATCCCTGAAGCTAATTTAGGAAACAGTGGTAAAGATCAAGTAGTATGATGACCACTGGTCTATAAAATTTCTATTTAAAGCATCTGACTACAGCTGGCCACATTTTCAAGCTATTTCCTTGGAGCAAAAGCTAAAAGTCCTCAGTAGGTGGCAGGATAGGATTTTTCTCTGGTCTGCTCTGGGAATGGAACAGTGTCTGTTCCTTTCCAAGTATTAGGAAAAACAAGTTAACAGTACTTTCTCTTTCTTGACTTTTGCAGGTCTGAACATCTCAAGACAGAGAGGAGAAGACACAAGATGTAGCAGAGTCCAGCTCAGTGAGAGAGTGTTGCTCAACGTTCAGCCACAACACATACACACACATAAACATACACACTCATACAGCTGTATAGCTATACACACACTCACACACACACATACACACACTCTCCAACATACACACACAGGTATTCATATAGATATATACACTCACACACATACACACACTCGTATATACACATACACACAAGCGTTCAGTGTCATTCACAAGGACTCCAGTAGGAAAATCAATTCCAACCAGAAAGCAAGGGCCTCAACTGAAGGCCTCTGAACTACAATCCTCCTGCAGATACTCTGGCTTTTTTATTTTAATCCCTGAAAACTAAACTCATTGCCTTTCCTCATATCCCATGGCTTCCTCAGTCAAGCTATTTTGGGAAAAGGCTGGGAAGAGGGCTCATTTTGAGACTGAGAGGAAAGCATTTGCATTCCAGCCTGGCTGAGCCCCAGTGTGTAGTTCTCAGCAAGACATCAATTGTCTTCAGCATCAGGGTCCAAATCCATCAAAGCTGAAAGTGCCTGGGTTGGATGGTTACCAAGAAGCCTGCCGCGGAGTCACACTAAATCCCTTCCCTTCCCTGTCCCCTTCTGAGGGACAGAGTGGACACACACTCTCACTCCAGGCCACAGAGCATCTGCTTGTGTTACCATACAATACACTCTGGCCACACCTCTAGCCTTTCCCACAGGTACCCCCCTTCACCTCTGGGAAGCAGCCAAGTCTCTAAGAGTGCAGGGTATAGAAGGTGCTGGAAACAGTCAGACAGCAGCCCTGGCTTTCACTGCCGCCCTCTGCTGCCCTCAGTCACTGATCCTTTGTACTCACAACTAGGTTGAGGCTATGTCTATAGAGCAGTTTGGAAGGACATGCTATGCCATATTCACAAGGGCTTTGGGGATCCTATTCTGATATGTCTGTGAGTGTTCTTGATTATTCATGATAAGAAAACCTACATAAAGCAAATTCTGCCTTAATCCAGATCTCAACTGTGCCTTTAACACACAGCAGTGAAATCTCCCAAGGTCACTTTAAGATGGAGTAACAGTGGCTTCTCACATTCCTTGAGAATGGCAAATCTCCCAGGACAGACTGACTTGGAGGCCCAGGGAAAGCAAACACCCTCTCCTGCAACCCTACGAAGGCACTTTCTCCTCAGCTTTTCAGTTAGACTGTAACACACCAAGAGGGAAGTCGGTAAGTGACAGAAGAGGACCCAAGCAACTCCAGCTTTGCGTACCATTTAAGACAAGTGTTCTGTTTACCCACAGCCATCACTTTCCTAGAAGCTTGCTGTACCCCAAGGAGAGCCCCTGCACCCTGTTTCCACTTGGCATGGCTGTGGTGGCAGTAAAGGTGGAACCATACTGTTGCAGAAGTCACTCAGCCTTGTGAGTTCCACACAAACTTCGGGGACACCGTGAAGAGGGATGCTCTGTGAAAGGGCCTGACAGCTGGGGTACAGGTTACTCCAGCCCCAGCTCCACAAGCTCCTCTCTGTAAAGAGAGGGTCAAGGGTCAAAGACCCATAAGCTAAGACCTCAAGAGACTATGGTGCTGCAGGATATGGCTGCACACACTTTTAATCACAGCCCTTGGGAGTCAGAGGCAGGAGGATCTCTGTGAGTTCAAGGCCAGTCTGGTTTACTGAGTGAGTTCTAGGACAGCCAGAACTACTTAGTGAGACCTTATCTGGAAAAGGATGGGGTGTGGTGGTGGTGGCAGCAGTATCTACAGCATGGCTGATACTCCGATTCCAAGACCAGCTGACTCCCTCACTGGAGTTACAGTAATCCTAAGAGGCCACTGTGCCAACTCAGAATGCTAGGCTAATCCTGGCCTGTGTACTACAAAAAGATTTATGAATGGGAACCTCGTCCCATAGGTCAGTATAGTGTCATTCCCAAGTACTGTTGCACGGGCCAAGACATTATTTAGCACTCATTATTATTTATCAGTTACTATAATTTTCTTGGCCAAACTCCAGCCAAGACGGAAAAGCAAAGTGTTAAGTGTCAAATGGTGTTTTCCCTCCCCTCAGAAATGACTGCCCCCCCCCAGCCCAGGAATCTAGGCTAGAACTAGCTTTGAGCAATAGAATGTGACAGAGTGATGTGGGAATTCCAAAACGCAGGCCTTCAGACATTTTGTAGTTTGTACAGTGAACTGTAGGAATGCTTCTGCCTTCACATGAGCCAGCCCCAGCTGCACGGCTGAGCAAGTGGGAGGGGGCGGGGCAGCGCCATGGCCCTGTATGTGAGCCAGCCCCAGCTGCATTGCTGAGCAAGTGGGGGGGGGGCAGTGCCAAGGTCTCCGTGAAACTGCCCATGGACTGTGGCTGCCCAAGTGACTCGGGTAAGACCTAAAGGAACCACAGCAGAGTTCCCAGATGTCTAACCTGCAGCATTCTGAGATGTATTGAACTGACATGGGTCACCAAGTCTGGGAACAGCTTACTGTGCTGCAAGAGATGGCAGATACAATAGGCCTTCACCCTGAATAAGCTAGAGGCTGTGTATTCTGTGTCTGAGGATAACAGTGCCACACATTATTGCAACAAAAACCCGGGAATTCCTAGTGTTCTCAAGGAGAAGGAAGCTGCTTGGGCAGCTGGTGTCACACAAGGAGAATTACAGTGTCGTGTTCCCACTAGGCCATGACTTGACAATGAAGATCCCACTATCATGCAGCAGCCTATTTTTCTAGTAAGTAGTCAAGAACACAGACCCCAGCCAAGAAGACAGAGACAAGGAGTTTCCTTGGTTAACAAACTCTCTACGCTGCAGATAGCGTTTTGATGGGCCCACTGGAATGGCATAGAACTGGAATGCAGTGGCTCTCTGGGTACCCTGGGTGGGCTGATAGTTTGACCATGACTAGTGTAGACCTAGAAAAAAGGCAGAGTGCCATGTAAAGAAAAATGGGGGTCAGAGGCATTCAATTTTGGCTTGTAGCTTCTACTGTCCAATCACCAGAGCAGATCAACCTCAGAAGGCAACTGGCTTTGTCACATTGGATGGGTACATGGTTTGCTCTTGGTGTCTAGTTATTTCTTCTGTCAAAATTCACTGGCACATACTCTTTCTGGTAGGACACCTCTGATACAGTTTCCTCCCCCTCAGTCTAGACATGATTCATTTAGTGTCTGTTACAGATCAACACCTGAGTAGCTGCCTCCCATATGGCCAGGCCCCATAACAAGCCATAGGCTGTGATCCCCAGGATGGCTTCTAGGCTAGGTATATTAGCCTCTCCCAGAACTTGTTAGGAAAGTACTATCAGGGGTGAGAGCATGGTTCAGCTGGTAAAGGGCTTACAGAACAATCTTGAGGACCAGAGTCTAATCAAATGCTCTAAACGGCTGAGCCATCTCTCCAGTCCCAGATTTGCAATTCTTGATCTCAACTGGCTACTGGAAATCACTGGAGCTTTATTGATCTATGCTGAGGTCCTACCTAAAACACTGAGTAAAGCAGCCCAGGGGTGTGGAGCAGGTAGGCCATTCCTTACATACCAAAGTAATCTACAGAGAGCACAGGCTGAGGACCCAGGTTCTAAAAGAATAGAGTCTCCAGGCTACATCCTCATCAGGGTCTTGCTAAAAGTGGCCTCAGATTTAAATAATTTTGTATTTGTGTATAATAAAAGCAAGGCCCTTTGGTCATACTAGGTTCACTTGAGGCTTATTGCAAAAAGAGAGTCTGGCAATTGTTACAGCTTTGCTTCTGTACACATGGGTGGGTCTGCAGCCTGGAAGGAAATCCACCGACACCCCACCCATGCAATGGAAGGATAGAGCTACTGACAAGAAGTGCCAGGGAGCAGTGTGATTATCTGTGAAGAGACTGTGGCACAGTGGGAGTCAGGTAGAGCAAAGACACACAATAACCTCCCAGTCAGAGGAAGAAGATGGGGTCTGACAGCCACAGCACCGGACGACACCCCCTTCAGAGCAGAACATCCTGGAAAAGGGTACTTAGGTACTGGGGTTCATTTCAGTGTCTGGAAGCAATGCCTCGGAGGGCTTCATTTCTGATTAAAGTTCGACTCATTAAGGCCGATCTCTACTGTATCTTTTTCCTAAAACCTTGACTTTGTCTCCCATAATTCAGTTAGGTTAGTCATGGCTTCCTTGAGGTGACAACAGCTGTCTGCTTTGATTAGAGGTCCCAGCTAAGTCTGTGAAAAAAAAAGAGTCTAGAAATAGGATGTGGGAGTCCTGCGGCCCACAGACCTCTGTGCGAGACAGGAGAGGCTGTGGCTAGCCTGGCTTTGTCTCTTTGTCACACAGCCAAAGGCTATCAGAGAAACTGGACCCTGGCCCTGGAGGTGACCACAAGCCTGTCACTAAAATCTAGGCTTCTTCATTTTAAATGTGAAAATAAAAGCACCTTGGAATTTTGACAGTGACCAACTCTGATGCAGTGTGTGTGTTTGTGTGTGTGTGTATCTGATGCTGCTGCTATAGAACACATATTGAGAAGAATGTTGGGGTGTGCTGTGAGTGTGTACAGCACAGGGGTGGGTGGAGGAAGAAATACAATTTTTTAAAAGCCAATGATCATATTTTTATAATCAGTTATTTTCTGTTTTTTTTTCTTTGCACTTAATTTTTTAATTTAAAGAATTGTTGTGCACATATCCATGTGTCAGCCCTGTGTGTGGGTAACTTCAGAGGTTAAAAGGCATTAGATCTTCAGGAGCTGGAGGTGGTTGTGAGTAGCCCAAAATGGGTGCTAAAACTGAACTCTGGTCTTTGGAAGAAGTAATTATCAATTTATCACCCAAGCCTTTTTCTTTTCATCTTTAACTGGGAAAATAATCACACATTTCTGTGGTAATGTGTGACGTTTCACAGGCATATAGCTATTGAGAACAATCTCATTAAGCAATCCCATGTAAGGGAAGCCTAGTGGGCAGGCAAGAGCACCTAGGAGAACAGGAATTAATGCACACCTGGCCCTAAGACAGGACTGTGAAAGGGCTCTCTAGCATTCTTTCCGAAGGATCAAAGAACTAAGACACAGGTTCTTCTCCCAGAGAGGAAGACCCTAACATACACATAGTGCAGGTAAGAGATGCCACAGGAGGCTGCCTATTTGAGCCCCAGGAGGGCAAGGGAAGCACCCCCCATTTAGTCCAGAGCTCCCAGGAGGAGATGCCCTGCTGTGCTGTGCTTCCCAGGTAGGGAGGAGGGGATGGGAAGGAGCCCACAGTCCAGCAGCAGGAAGGCCCATTGGAAGCCAAAATTATCAGAACGTGGAGGGGGGAAAGGATAGTGTAAACCAGCACTGTAAATTGCAGCCATCTCAAAGATGGAGCCCAAGGGCTCACGAGGAAAGTTAATCTTGGCACAAATATTTTCACAAGCTTCTAAGCAGTCATCGTTTTGAAGTTCTTCACAGGCTGTGACAGAAGACAAGCTCAACTAAAGAAGATGCTGGGAAGGAAGCCCAAAGGTGGTCCAGCCTGTGACATCCTAGGCTTGAAACCCAGCACCACAAAATTCTAATGGTACTATTATTATATTATATTACTATTATTATTATCATAAATAAGTAAATAGATATTATGGCTTAGAAAAAATGGATTGAAATGCTAACTCAACAAATATCTGATGTCCCTACTTTGTCTGAGGGGGAAATGCACGAAATGAAGGAGAAATAGTGACCGTGAGATGACCTGCGGAGTGTCTTCCTGGGTCTGCCAGGGGCCAATGGCGGAGCTGAGAAAAATACTACAAAACCGATTTCTCAATTTCTGAAGCGGGGTCAGTGAGGTCCCCATGTAGCCCTCAGGAGGCATGTGTGTGAGAGACAGATCAAGAACTAAGAAGCCTGACGTGGAAGACCAGAGGCAGTCATCAGAAATGGTCTTCAAGAATCCAGGTTTGCAAAGGCAGTTGGGAAATGCCCAGAAATTCTTGACATCCCCCCACATCCGCCCAGCAACAATGCAGGAAATCTAGCCCACTATCTTCAGGAGACTGAGGAGAACCATTTCCTTAATGAACACCCCCCACACCCCCGACGGTGCAGCTCGCTAAAGCAGAAGCTTTGCTCTCCTGCTTTCCCTCAAATCCACCATTCCCCCATTTCCTTCCTTCAGTCTGGTATAAAGTCCAGCAATTTAATCATCAGCAAGCAGCATTCAAGGCACCCACTGCACTCAGCCTTCACAGCAATCCTGGAAAGTGTCTGGCAGGGGCCCCGCCATTCCTCAGGAGCACTCAGGACAAGGAAGCCAGCACACAGGATGGCCTGTTCTGCTCTTAAGCTAAACCCAATGCACCAGATGGTTTTATGCTTTCAGCCACTCATAGTAATATATTTTTACATAAAATAAACAGAGCCATCGGCGGTGCTCTGCAAATATCCTTCCTCCTCTGTGCATAGTATCAAGTACATTGAAAAATGGTTTTTACCTGCGATTACCTGACATCACTTAAGCAAACCCTACTTACCAATTCCCGACTACCATCAACCAGCAGACTTGTATTCTCTTCCTAGCCTCAGGCTCACTCTCACACTCAATTAAAAGCATCACAAAAATACTGTGCTATTTGTTCTCTCTTAGCTAAGCTGCTCTAGGCAGCCAGGGAAAAGACCAGCCACAACTCTCCTGTGTTACACTGTATCATTTTCCTCTAGGGAATCACTTGGGGGGGGGGGCTTTTTTCTTTCGTTCTGGTGTTCTATCACTTCAAGTTCTATATAATACACATTCAAGGATTTAGAAATGTCTCCATAGTTGTAGAGAGGAGAAAAATTATTTGATTTGTCTTTTAGAAGTTACAAAAAAAAAAAAAAGGTTCAATTACCAAATAAGAAGTTTAGTAGCCTTGTCCGAATCTAGAACAGTTTTAGAATGTAGCCATTTGAAAAAACAAATAAGTGTTTTTTAAAAACCATATATAGGGGATTAAAGTGACTGATGCCCTCAGAAAGGTCAAAGTGACTTTGTCATACTTACACATTGTGCTGGGGGAAACAAAGGCCTAAGCTAATCATCTGGTAGCTGAGGTATCCTCTACCAGCTCACCCTTTGCAAAAGGAAGCCTACTAAAGTTCAAATTCATTTGGCCTAGTATGATTTACCAGAGAAAAGGAGGTGTGAGCCCTGACAGCAGAGGCCACAAACCACAGTGTCAACCAGTTTAGCACCCACTGACATGCATAAGAATGGAGGAAAGCAGAGAAAACAGAAAGGTTCCATTCTATTTTTTTTTTTCTTTTTTAATTCATTCAGTGAAACTTATACTTGGAAAGGAGCCTTAGAAATCAACCATATTTTGAGGCTGGGTGGTAGTAGTGTACACCTTTAATCCCGGCACTGGGAGGGGGGGCGGCAAAGGAAGGCCAATCTCTGAGTTTAAGGCCAGCCTGGTCTACAGAGGGAGTTCCAGGACAGCCAGAGCTACATAAAAAAACTCTGTCTAGAAAAAACAATAAATAAATAAATAAACAAACAAATAAAATCAACTGTATTTTCTGATTTCTGCATTTTTAGAAAAAACTTATCAATTGGAGGATCATTTAAAAAGAAACCATATGTCCTATTCAAGACTTTTCAACCCTGAAAAATTAATACTGTGCAATTTTTTTAAAAAGAAACTAGATGGCCACCTAGCTCAGTTTATACACAAGATGATCAGTTGATCTATCAGATGATTTACCAGAAAACAACACGCGCCTATAAGGTCATTTAAAATATGCAATTTTTGGGAAAGTACAACTCTGATAGCCTAGGAGATAACAACAAAGATCATTATGTAAAATGATACTATATAAGTAATGTGAGAAGCACATTACATGGGACTATGTATTATTATTAATTATTGTTTACTGAGAAAGGACTTCCCGGTATAGTTCAGCATGGCTTTAATTTGCTCCAGAGCCAATGTCCACCCTTGTCACTGATTTAGGCCCGGAGTTCTAGGATTAGAGACAAGGACCTCACACCTGTGTGGTATTATTTGCATCATTTTCATTTTAATTTAGAATTTCTGTTGGGAATATTCCCCTGCCCCCCATTCCTACAGAAGAGTAGGGGAGTGGAGAGAGAGGGAGGCAAGGGGTTCTAGTCAAGGGTGTGGTGCGGTAAACACCACAGAAGACCATAACTTTGATAGGAACAGTGGTCTCAATGCAGAGAGGACCTGAAGTCTTCAAATTAGGGCATTTGTAACTAATAAGTTTGGAGGATATAACACTGATGGAGCTCAGCGCCCACTAGCAGTGCAAGGCTCGTCTAATAAATCCGAAGTCAGAACCCCTCCATTCCTGTACAACTTCGATTTGCCTCCGCTGCTCCCAAACACAGATAAAATTACGCTCAGCTAAAACCAAGCGCTCTTTAAAAATAAAAAGTAAAGACATGTAAGTGAAGCAGAAAATCCAATAAAACGTGTGTTTTTCCCTTTGTAATCTGAAGGCTCAAAGTAATTTTTTTTTTGCCTTTACATAATAAATCAGTATTTAACCTCTCCAAGAAATTATATCTTCATATAAGCAGCTTTTAAAAAACTATTCGTGAAATAGAAACTACACTATTTAATATTATTTTTATCATTACTTTAGCACCTACCCACATCGAGTTCTTACTTTGCCATCTCATTCTATTTTAATTATCAACCCTTGCTCATTATTTTGAAACGACATCCAGTCTCCACATTTCAAAAGGCTAATTTCTACTGTCTTTAAAAAACCATATTTAACCTAGCAGCCTTTCTTTCTGGGGACATTACAAATCTACTTGACTATTTCCTGTCTTTTTCCCAATCAAGTAGCTTTAAAGAAAGGCGCTTTTGCGCTCTCCTATCTGGCTCTGTGGAAAGGGGCCACACAGGACCTCTCACCACTCCACCCACTGCGCTGGGACCTAGAGTTGGAGCTCCTGAAGTCCCTCCAGCTTTTACTTCTGGGTGACAACGGTCTCTACCTTAAATGTTCCTAAAATCTGCTGGTCACTGATTGATCCACCACGGGTTTTTCACATCCCAAAGAGGGCTGATCTGGGAGGTGCGCATACCTCACCAATTCCTCAAATCACATCTTTTGGTCTGAACTGTCAATTCTTTCTGGCATCACAACCCAAAGACAGGGCTTATGATTCCGAAACTTGAAGCTACCTACAGCCTAAGCTGCCCAGGTCGCTTTGGGTCACTTTACGTCAAGGACTGGAACCTCGCATTCGGGCCGCTACCGCGGAGACCCCACCCGGGGGGACGGAGCTCTTCGAACCCTTGGGAAGAACCAGCGCTGGCTGGCTATTGCAACTTCCCTGGGACCTTCCCAAGCAGGTCTGGGAATCAGAACTAGCCTTCTTCTGGGCTCCCTCTGCTCGCCATAGGCACTCGACCCTCACCAAATTTGTCCTCATCCTTTGCTCTAGTGGCGCGAGATCGTGGATAGTTACCAGCATCTCTAACGCCCCCTTCTCTGTCCAGTCCCTGGCAGCTTCTCCGATGTCTTACTTGCTCCAGATATTCTTGAGGACCCAGCTACCGCCTGGGAGGAGGCTCTGGATGCCAGAAAGGTCTGTGCACTCAGAGTCTAGGGAAGGAGACCCTACACAGGAGCCGAGCAGGGGACTAAGGGACTAGCGGCTCCGGTTGCAACTGGCAACCCGATTGTGGCCCCAAGCGTAGAGGTAAGGAGTCAGGGAGGTGATGCCCGCTGGCTCAGGCCAACCACTTCCAGCGGCGCCCACTCTGGGATTTTTCTTTTTCTTTTTTTAAAAAAGTGTCTCCAGGAGTGCCGGCTGCAACAAGTGTTCCGGGCCCCCGCCCGAGCTCGCTTCCCGGACTGCAGCCTTGCTCCGCGGGAACACTTGCGGCTGCCCATCCCCGCCGAACTCCGACTTAGGGTCTCTGGCGCGCCTCACCTGTGAGAAGCAAACAGCCGAGCAGCACGCACAGCAGGACCGCGGTGTCCCAGCAGCTGACCATGGTGAGAGCGGCGCGGCCTGATGGCCCGGTGCTCACGCTCTCCGAGGCCGGCAGCGCAGCAGTTCGAGTCGGTCTCCCCACGTTCCTGCTTGGCGCTGCGAGAACCCTTCTCCGTGCCTGCAGCCCAGGGGGATCTTTGCCGTCAAGAGTCCGCTAGCTGCTGCGCTTGAGTCCTGGAGCCCGCTCCGAGCCGCCGCCGCCGCCGCCGCCGCCACCACCACTACCGCCGGGGAGTGTCCGCCGCCGCGCTCTGAGCCTCCTGCGGACCTCGCTGAAGCACAGCCGAGGGCGGGGGCGATTTATAACCTTTCCCAGCCCACTTCCTACCCCGGCACCTCCTTCCAGTGACGTCAAGGGGTCCCCCACCCCTCATCCGCCTCCCCACCTACCCTCTTCTTCCTCCCCGAGGGGCGGGGGCCGGCGAGGGCGGGTGGCCCGGAGCAGGAGCGCGCGTGCGGAGGCGCTGGGCGCGCGGGTCCCCGGGCTGGCTGGCAGGTTCAGGGTCCTTGCTCCGTGCCCTCCTGCCCCCGCCCCGCCTGCCCATTGCTCTCAGGAAATCCTTGCCCGGCTCCCTCCACCGGGCTTACTCAGCTCTGATGACCGCCCAAAACTGAGGAGGGGACCGGCTAAGTGCACCGCCCTGCCCCCGGGGCGGGAAGTCTTAACCTAGGGAAGCTGGCCGCGCCTCCGGGACGGTGTCACTGGCACGGAGGAACAAGGCACTGTCGGGCCCGCTTCTGAGCGGTCCAGCTAGTCTCTGACCCGGCCAGACTGTTCCCCAGACGGCGAAGGAAGGCGCCAGGGACCCTCCGCATAAGGCACTTGGACCCGGAGTGTCCAAAAAACCGGACGTTTTGCCAGGCACCTTCGGAAAGAGTGTGGACCGCGCAGGTCCCAGGGGAGGGAGTCTGTGTCTTTTTCAGCTTCGTTAGTGCACCCGCCCAAGTCATTTCCTCAACCCTCTGCTTCCTAGAAGCAAAACAAGGAATAACATGTTACCTTTTTTAAAAAAAGACAAGGCGTGAAACATGCTCCTGCAATTTCTAAGGGCCAAGAACTTGAACTCTATGTCTGAAATGCTGGATGGAAAAGAAATCTTTTTGGTGGGAGCTGGCTAGCCAAGATGACTGACCTGAATGTTCTTGGAACAAAAACGAGTGAAATTAACTTGAGGCACTAGATCATTTACGATGACACTAATTCCACGTTGTTCCTCAATTATGTATCCATTAACTCAAAGGCTGAAGTCGTCCCGGCCTCCACGGAGCAGCCCAGTCTTGTCCTTGTAAATAATGCAGGTTTGAAAAATAGCTCATCGGAACCTGCCAGATGCCCTTGATAAAATGGCTCCTAAATGGGACCAGAGGCTTTTCCTGAAGGACTAGACTAAATCTCCCGCAGGGAAGGTTGCGCAATTTGAGTTGCCTCACTGCTAAAAGAGTTTTGGGTCACCACCACCCGCAGTTCCACATAGGCACCCGGAACTGCCGCAGAGCTCCAGCGAGGGAGATTCCCCTCTCCTTTATGATCCAGGAGAAAGGAAAGACCGCTATGAGCCGCAGCTTCACCTGTGGGCCTCCCCATCGGATTCTAATTTATCCCTCCACTAGGGTCGGTGTTCCTGCGCTCTGCCTCCAGCGTCTCAGATTCTCCTACCAAGAATCACGCTCCGAATAGCCAACCACTCCAGGTTGTTAACACTCTCCTTCACCGAATCTCCAGTTCCAAACAATTTGAGACACACCCACAGCTTCAAACCGTCCCTCTGCCTCTCCGCCAAACTCTTGTTACACCCATACTCTTTCATGAAATCCATATAGCTCATAAGCAGCAGCAGCAGGTGTCTGGGCTGCAGGGGCTTGGCTTGCGCTGGGCAGGCTGACAAAACCAAGAAGCCAAGAGGTTCATGATGCTGGGGGGTGGGGATGGAGCCCGTCACAGGATCAGAAAACAGGCATGACCACTGTAGGAGAACACCGGGGAGGGGCACTCCTGACTTGGGGGGGGACACCCCCCATGTACATCCCACAAAGGTTTAGTTTACTATATTGTTTTCAAAAGGCATTTTGATATTTTTAAATACTCAAGGAGACACTTAGGAGCCTGTTGCCAGAAATGATCCTACAATGAATTTATGAAGCCAGACAGGTATTTGACCGACAGTCAAAACAATTTATAACCTAAGATGTGCATCAACGACGATACTAAAATATTGCTCAGTTATCTAAGACTAATGGACTCATAATTGGACCTAACTTAGATTTGTGTGCTGCGGTCTTCCATAAGGTCCTCCAACTCTTCCTTTGAAAAGTCCCGGGCTTTTAATTACAGCAGCAATTTCCTCACTTTTTCGGTTGCATGCGGGCTATTATTATTATTATAATAAAGAATTTTTAAACGATACCAACTGTTTCTTGGTGATTTCAATTTCACTTTGATGTGGAGAATAAAGGAGTGAGACCTAGCCCTCCCCCTCCCAAGTGCTAACACCTTTGAATAGTGGACTACAGGGCTCTTCAAACTAAATCACTCATGAAAGAGGTTCACTAGATCCTACTGATTTGAAAGATCAAATTCAACACGCTTGGTATGTATGAAAGGCTATTTGCAGTAGATTATCTGCTTACTTCCTGCCCACATACAAAAGAACATTTCATCTCCTGCTTGCCTCCCAAAACCAGACACTCTCTCCTGTTATCAGCCACATTCTCTTGACGGTTCTTTCTTGTCCCTATTCAGCCAACAACTTAAATATTCAAATCTGAACAAGAGGCTTGGAGCACCAGTAAGAGTGAAGATCAGCCTATCTTCCTACAAAATAAAAAAATAAATAATAAAAATGAAGAGGCAGGGACACGCTAAGCTTAGTTGTTTCAGAAAAATCCCCATCGATATAAGACACAGAGTTTGTTTACAAGCCGATGATCTGATCAATCTCTTCCGCATTGTTGAGCAATAAACAGGCAAACAAGCAAACCTCCTATGACTTCTTCTTGGGACAGTGAGGCTCCTTGGTCTAAGAACACCCTTCCACACCTCCTGCAGAAAATTCTGATCGGAGCATCCAAACCAGGTAGAAGTGGATCAGCCACAACCACCACCAAAGTCGTGTTTATTTCAGCCACCCAAGTCCTAGGGGTACAGTCCAGCAGTCGACCATGGGATGCTAATGTGCACAGGGCTTTGGATTCGATCCTCAGTCCTGTAACTAGAGAAGGGGAGAGAGATATTTCTACTTACCTGCTGAGCCAAGTTCTGGACTTGTGTTATAACCCCCTCTTCATGGCTGAACATTCACAAATATGATTCTATCTCTAGGCTCCCTGTCTGTCTCCTTGACCGTTGCTCAAATGACATGTTTTAGAAATTTCTCTTAGCTTCCCTTGAAAGGGTCTATCTTACTAATATCCCTGCAAGTAACATATACTCAGGATTAAACAAGCATCGTGGCCACTAATTCCATTCCCTTAAAGTTAGGGATTTTGTTCTTGTTTTATAGACAGAGTTTCACGGCCTGGATTTACTGTGTAGACCAGGCTGGCTTCAGACTTACAGAGATTTGCCTGCCTCTGCCTCCCTTAGTGTTTGGATTAAAAGCCATGACTCACCATATCTAGCTAAGATTGGTTATGTACTTAATTTTTAATTACGAGAGAGAGAGAGAGAGAGAGAGAGAGAGAGAGAGAGAGAGAGAGAGAGAAAGAAAGAGAGAGAAAGGTCATGTTAGGTACCGACAAAAAGCTAAAGTTTTCTCCTGAGCCAGAAGAAAGGTTTATGGAAAGGCCTAGCAATGAGCACAGAGGGTTAGGGTTCAAATGGACAGCACACTGGAGGAGAGAAGCAGCCAGCGCCCTCAGGCACATGCACAAACAGCATCAGCTTCTGCTTGCAGCGCCCAGGGATCATGAGCCCAGGACGCCCTTTCTCTGCCCTCCATCTCTGGCCAGGCCGGCTCTGACGCTGTCGATTAGATCTTTTGGATTTGTTCAGGGCTCTGGCTGTTCTTTGATGCTGCCTGCCCAGCTCTGGACTCCTAGTTTGCTCTGTTCTTACTCTGGCTCCCAGGAGGTAAGGACTAGTCTCACTGTCACCCGAGATCAAAGCAGACACTTTCACGGCTAGGTCTCTTGCAGAGATTTCTGGTACCTGAGACTTCTGTGGTTTTACCGGGGTGGCAGTCATTGTCCGCTGGCTTCCACAGCCTGTCTGCATGGCTGCTTCTGGCAGACCCTCATGGACCCACTCCCTCCATGGTCCTTCCTTCAGCACATCTAATGGTCCACTGACCTCTTTTGGCCTCTGATTCTCCCATTCAGTGGATTTCTACTTCTCTTGCTGATAACCAACGTGCTTTCTGGATTGTCCTGAAATCCACAGGCTAGGTGCTTCAGACCCATGGACTCTGGGCATGAAATAAACTTTACATGTCCTTGCTTTAAAATCATCAACCAGGGATAGAGCAGAATGAATGAGAGGCCTGTGGAAGGTTTGTAAATTATAGAAAGACAAATTATACCTTTGTGTCACTATTCCCAGTTGCATGTTTACCAAGGGAGGCTGCGTGGAAACCAAAATCATCAGCCACTGTGTCCTGTTCGGACCACCATCTAAGAAAGAAAAGAAAAGGTTAAAAATTTTATCTGGATATATGCCTTTAATCCCAGCAGAGGCAGGTGGATCTCTGAGTTCAGCCTGATCTACAGAGCAAATTCCATGACAGCCAGGGCTACACAGAGAAACGATGTCTAGAAAATAAAATAACCTGGAAGCAGCATCTCTGAAAGAGAAATGGTCCACTCCAGGACTATGCAGAAGGGTTACCCAGCCACTGTCACCACCCCTCTCAGGGCTGTGTCTGTCCCTTCACTGCCAGCCCTGATCCTGTCCCCTTAGGGTTTGCTCATGTTTTTCCACTTTAAAGACATTCTTTTATTTTGAAACATAATCATGGAGAAAATTTAGAAGATGGGCTGAACTGGGGTTGGCATCATTTCATCCTGTCAACAGAGCCACACAGTGACCACTTTGGGGCATTGTACAGGAGCTATTGTTTACAATAGCTGGACTGTATTTCATCTTTCTATACCACCTTCATAGCTCTTATAGAAATCTATGTTAGCTTATTGTTGGACATTCTGGGTTCTGTGTTATAAATCGTTACAAATTCAAGAGTCTGACTATGAGTTGTCAGTTGGGCATTAGCCTCAACCCCTGTGTGTGTGTGTGTGTGTGTGTGTGTGTGTGTGTGCGCGCGCGCGCGCGCGCGCGCAGCCTCAATAGCCTTATTTCATATCCACCAGCACAGAGTCAGCAGAAGGAAAAGACTCATAGAAATCCCCAAGACGTGCCTTTTATTTAGTATTCACTGAATATGTATTTTTTTTGAATGCATGACCCCATACACACTACTGCATTTGTCTGATTGCAATAGCAATATGAAAGACAAAATTATTGTCCCTAACGACCTGACAATAAACTTGAAGAGACCGTATTTGGATGAAACTTCAAGAAGCAATCGAGGTCAATTAAAAGAGATACCGTTCTAAGTGTTAAAGGGCTTGTTCCTTATTCCCCTGGGAAATGGTCTTGAAGGTAGTAACAGATTTACATCAGCAGAGAGAAAGCCTTCTGGGAGCAGGTGAGGATAAAAGCTGTGACCATGGAGAAAGAAAGTGTAGGGGGAGAGAGCAGCTATAGATGCAAGTGTGGGGCTGGGTGGTGAGGTCTCAGTGGATCAGGTGCAGGGACCTCAAATAGGTTTTCATGTCTTCAGTGCCAACAAGGCTGAAGAAAAAAAAAAAAACTGTGAAGAAACAGTTCACTGAGAGGTACGGGATGTGTGTGTGTGTGTTGGCTTTGTGTTGAGCAGCAAAGAGGGCAGGGTGGCTCTGGTCAGTGGCTGTGGGTCAGTGAACCCTGGGTGGGAGAGGAAGGAGGAGAACCCTGGGAAAACTCCAGGGTTCCAAGCCAAGTGTGTGATGATGGGAACACGGAGAGGGTAGAATGGGAAGAAATGAAAAGGGAGCAACTTACAGCCACTACCCCCATACCTGCCCAAGCTGAGGGAGATTTTAAAGGTTTGGACGTGGGAAGAAGGATCCAGCATTGCAACAGGTTTTTGTAATCCTGAATATATTCATATATACACGAGATAGACTATAGACAGAGATAGACAGCAGAGGTAGACTGGTAGAAACCTGGTGCTTGTATAGCGGCTGCCTTACTAGGGCATTTAAATGCAGAGTTTAGGTGGGTAGCATGGCTTGGGTGTCCCCTTTGAGTAAGGAAGGGTGGCTGCATCCATCTTTAATTTTCCTTCAAGAGCTCCCTGAGATCCAGACACACCCTCAGGGCAGGCCTGCTGGCCATATCAGTGGAAGACCAGCCCTTTCCTTCCTGGCCTCTTCCAGGCTCCTCCTGGCTGGCTTTTCAAGAGAAGCTGCAGGGGCTGCCAGTGGAGGCCAGCTGTTGTCAGTGGATCACCCTGTCATGGATTCTGGAGCCTTCTCAGCCCCAGGTACAGTACCCAGCCTGGTGACAATTATAAGACGTTAGATTGAAATGTCTTTGACTCTGACTCAGAGAGACAATAAAAACCAGTGGCTTTAGAAGATTTTTTTTTCTATTAAAAAAAAGAATCAGATTCTAGCCATATTAGAACATTGCCTAAAAATGACATTCTCAACTCCCTTATTTGGAGCCTATATGGAGACTTTGTTTTTATTGTTTCAGTGATTAAAAATGTCCTCAGAACACCTATATAAAGATGACCCTAGGTGTGGTGGTACATCCCTGGGAAGCAGGAGAACATGTGTCCTAGACCACTGGGCAACACAGAAGGACCCTGTATCAAAACAGATAAACAAAAGATAATAAAAATGAACTATGAGGGCTGGAGAAATGGATCAGTGGTTAAGAGCACTGGCTGCTGCTGTTCCTTAGGTTCTGAGTTCAGTTCCCAGCACCCACATGGCACCTCACCACTGTCTGTAACTCCAGTCATGAGATCCAACACCCTCATACAGACATAAATTTGTATTTTCAAACTTTCTTCAAGCATTATCCACATGAAATAAAAGTTCATCTCCATAAAAGACAAATTTTATTTCCAACCACAAGAGGAGTCAATGTTTAAAGCATTAGTAAAACCATGAGTAGTTTTCTTGGTAGAATGTAGAGCCCAGTGAAGGGCTTAGCGGTTAAGAACACCAGCTCTGCTCCTGCTGAGGACCTGGGTTTAATTCCCAGCACCTACATGGTGGCTCACAACTGACTGTAATTGTACTTCTGGGGGGCTCCTGGGGACATTCCAACTCTCTTGTGGCTTCTGGAGTCACTGCATGCACATTCACACATGTAAGCAAAACACTCAAACACATAAAATAATAAATAATAAACATTAAAAATAAAACCCAGCCAAATAACAGTTTAGCCTTTTCTTATACACTGAAACAATCCACACAAAGACATAAATAACTGAGATCTGCTTTAGAGCTACCCGAGATAAACAATGATCAAAGGAGATAGACATGGATTGACTGAGTCAAAGCTGATTATGAATACTTAAGCTATATACACTTTAAGAGAAAATAGTTACTCTATTGTTTATTGTTTATTTTTATTTTTATTTATTTTATTTTATTTTTTGTGTGTGTGTGTGTGTGTGTGTGTGGTGGTTGTGGGGAGGTCAGAACACATGGATGAGGATGCCTATGGAGGCCAGAAGAGGACATCGGATCCCCAGGAACCAAAGGTACAGGAACTTGTGAGCTGTCCAGTGTGGGTGCTGGCAGCAGAACTCAGGCCACTGCAAATGTTCTTTTTTTTTTTTTTTTTTTAAATATTTTCTAAGCACATACCACATACCACAGACTTTCTCTCTCTTTTTTTTTTTTTTTTCAAACTTTATTTATGTATTTATTTATTTTCCTTGGGTTTGTCTGGAACTGAAACTACAGACAGTTGTGAGCTGCCATGTGGGTGCTGGGAATTGAACCCGGGTCCTCTGGAAGAGCAGACGGTGCTCTTAACCACTGAGCCATCTCTCCAGCCCCACTGCAAATGTTCTTAACTCCTAAGCCATCTCTGTAGACTCACTATTCTCTCTGTCTCTCTGTCTCTCTGTCTCTCTCTCTCCCTCCTTTCTTCTCTCTTTTTTCTTTCTTCCTGGCTGTCTTTTTTTTCTTCTTTCCCTAGCACACACACACACACACATATATATATATATATATATATATATATATATATATGTATACATATACGTACACACACACACACACACATATATATATATATATATATATATATATATATATATATATCCCCAGACTCCAGATGGTTGACCCAAATAAAAATTTAGAGCCCTGAGACTGAGCACAGAAAGCCAGGGGCCATCCTTCCCATGAGTTCCAGGATCAGGAAGGCAAAAAAAGTGTGTGTGTGTGTGTGTGTGTGTGGTGGTGGTGGTGGGGGCTGGTAAATTCTTCAAGAGAAAAAAACAAGGGTGGTAAAAAGGCTCAGTGTGGTGACCTGAGTCTTCAGGACCCATGGGGTAGAAGACAACGTCTGATTCACACAGACACACAGACACACAGACACACACAGGGAGAGAGAGAGAGAAACAAATAAATATAATATAAAGTTTTGCTAAACGGAAATGTATTGTGTGCTAAGAAGAGAGAAGCATTTACTTTTGACATTCTTGGTCACATTTTTTTTGGAAGTCTGGGCAGGACACAGTCCTGGTGCTGTATACTTGGAGGTAATCCTCAGCATTTAGGAGGTGGAGGTAGCAAGGTCATGATCCTTGGCTACATAGTAGTTTGAAGCCTATGTAGGCCACATATGACCCTGTTTCATCAATCAATTGATCAAACAAATAGCAAGTGTAGGTGGGAAATTGGGCATACCCATTCACACATGTAATCTCAGGATTGGGAAGCAGAGACAGAAGGATTGTCATGAATTTAAACCATTGCATGAGACCGTGGCTCAAAACAACAACCACAACACACACACACACACACACACACACTCGGCGCACACACATACACAGACACGTTCATGTTTGCACATACATTTTTTTTTAAAACTTTATTTACTTATTTGCCTTGGTGTTGCCTGGAACTGGAACTACAGACAGTTGTTAGCTGCCATGTGGGTGCTGGGAATCGAACCCAGATCCTCTGGAAGAGCAGACGGTGCTCTTAACCGCTGAGCCATCTCTCCAGCCCCCTGCACATACATTTAAATAAAGAAAATGGTACTTACAGGAGAAAGACTCATAGTTCATTATCTAATGACATTATTATTATTATTATTATTATTATGGCTTTTAAGACATTTTTGTAGTCTTAGCTGCCCTGAAACTCTCTATGTAGACCAGGGAGGTCGGTCTGGAACTCACAGAGATCCACCTGCCTCTATCTCCTCAGGGCTTAAGATTAAAGGTATGAGCTATGACATTATTTTAAAAAACCTTTAAAACTATTTTTTTAAGAACTAGGGATGTAGCTGAGTGGTAGAAGCATTTGTCTAGCGCACAGAAGGTCCTTGGTTCAATGCTCAGCATAGCACAAATTAAGCTACATTTTTTATTTATTTATTTATTTATTTATTTGCCTTGGTGTTTTGCCTGGAACTGGAACTACAGACAGTTGTTAGCTGCCATGTGGGTGCTGGGAATCGAACCCAGATCCTCTGGAAGAGCAGATGGTGCTCTTAACCACTGAGCCATCTCTCCAGCCCCCATAAGCTACATTTTAACACACATATATACAGCCTTCCTAACCCTCTGCCCTGCCCCCGCAAACCCACCACACAACCCTATTCTCCAAACTCAAAAAGCAAAAACTGGGGCTGGAGAAATGGCTCATCAGGTAAGAACATGTGTTACTCTTTCAGAGGACCTGGGTTCAATTCCCAGCACAGACATGGTAGCTGACATCTGCCTGTAACTCCAGTTTCAGGGGAGCCAATACCTTTTGTTGCCTCTTTCAGGCAAGATGCACACATGCTGTATAGATATGCATGTAGATAGAACACCCACCCACATAAAATAAACAAAACATCACCCCAAAATTATCAGAATTTGTTAGCAAATACACTTGGTATATTTGGCTTATTTTTGAGACGAGAGTTCCCCACATAGCCCAGGGTAGCTCCCAACTCACTACCCTTCTGCCCAAGCATTTCCAGTCCTACGGCCACAAGGCTATGTATGCCACCACAACTGGCCAATCTGAGCTGTTGTGAGGCAATTGGCCTTTTTTTTTTTTTCTTTCTGGAGCTTAGGAAGAATAAAAGACCCAGTGCTTAGAAAAAGAAACAAAAACAAAAACAAAAACTTACAGAAATCTGATGGGTGGTGATGGACTATAGATTCATAATTCTATGAATTGATTCATTCATACATATTTTAGTGTAGAAGTGGGTCTGTGACAGGGCTCCCATCCAATTCACTGATCACCTGCTTGGTCCATAGTCACACCTAAGTCAGAAAGTGAATCATGATCTCCTCAAGCCTTTGGCTTAGGTATCATTACTCCATCAGTCCAAGCCACTCAGTCAAGACTGCCACCTTTGGACTCTGGCTACCGTGAATCCAGAAAGCTTTTTCTAGTGAAGTGGGTATTTACACAACTTCAAAGGGCCAACCTGCCAGGAGTTTCAATCTTGGCCTTGTCTCCTAATAGCTTCTATGACCTAGAGCAAGCTGCCTGACCTCCAGTGTGAGACTGAGCAAAAAGAGTGATGGAGGACTGCCTCTGAACATCAGCCTCTGACCTCTGCATGTGCCTCAAACACACCTGAATACACACGTGAGTACTTGCTCTCGGGTGCATGCACACATGCACACACACACACCATTAATGAGCTGGGTATACAGTACTTGAGAGGCTGAGGCAGAAGGATTTCTGTGACTACAAGGTGAGACCTTGTTGCAAAAAGTGTTAAGGAAAAGAATGAAAGTGGTAATTGATAGCTGGTGCTGAAGATACACTTTAGCAGATAAAGAGAGGTCCCAGGATGTCATTTGCTTCTCTCTCTCTCTCTCTCTCTCTCTCTCTCTCTCTCTCTCTCTCTGTCTCTCTCTGTCTCTCTCTGTCTCTGTCTGTCTGTCTCTCTCTCTCTCTCTCTCTCACACACACACACACACACACACACACACACACACACACACACACACACACACGAGTGCGAGTGGAAGAGTAGTTCCTCAAGCCAGATTATCTGTCTTTGGCTACTCACCAGTGCTCCGCACCTGGGACAAAGTGTGGATCACAAAGGGTGATTAACATGAACCACCCCACCCCCAAAACACTGCAGACCCCTGACATTTTAATTGTTATCTATTTCAAATTGTAACATCTTGGAAAATGAAATTGCTAGGAGGATGCAGACATGTTTAGCAAATCAAATAGATGCCACTGAGAAGTTAATGTGTTTTTCAGTTAACATGCACTGAGGTTTCCTGATTGGGCCAATTATTCATTCAGCAAACACAAGAGTGCCAAGGGTGAATCATTTGTCATCCAAGATCTTTAAAAATCCAATAGCAGACATTTTCTCATGAAATCAAAAGTTAATAATCTCTGTCTATAAACTATGTCACCCAGGAAGTGAGGGAAATGTGCAGGAAACGCTAAACTTTAAACATGCATACTAAATTTTCTTAAGCTGGAATACCAACTTTTCACCTCCAGCTACAACCATTGAATGTGACATGACATAAAAATACCAACTTTTCACCTCCAGCTACAACCATTGAATGTGACATGAGCATAAAATTATTGTCTACCTGTCCAGGAGCAGGACATCAGAGGGTCACATCATGATTTCCACTATCAGGCTCTGCAAATCCACCACAGCTCAGGAGAACGCAGTTGAGTGGTCATGGGTCAGGGGTCAATCACATGAGAAGCATTAGCCTCTGGAGTCTTATCCAAGGTTTTCCTACCTTCCTATTTTTTTAAAGGTGTGTGTATGTATACATACATATGTGAATATATATGCATGTGTATTTATTTTTATGTGTTTGAGTGTTTACCTGCATGTATGTGTGTATCATGTACATGTAGTACCCAAAGAAGCCAGAGAGGACATCAGATCCCCTGGAATTAGAGTTACAGATGGTTGTGAGCTGCCATGTGGGCGCTGGAAACCAAATCCAGGTCCTCGGCAAGAGCAGCCAGTGCTCTAACCACTGAGCCATTTCTCTGGGTCCCCCTGTTCTTCTTTCCTTTTCTCTCCTTTCCCCCTCTTCCCTTTCTGCTCTCCCTCCTCCTCCCCCTCCCTCCCCCTCTTCCTCCTCCTCCTCCTTCTTCTACTTCGACAAGATTCTACTGTGTAGTTCTTGCTGTCCTGAAACTCAAACTGTAGACCAGGCTGGCCTGGAACTCAGAGATCTGCCTGCCTCTGCCTCTTGAACGCTGGAATTAAAGGTGTGTATCACTACTACCAAGCCCCATTCTTTTTCTTAAAGGTTTCTAAAAGTACATATACATATAAATCCTTGGGCCTCCACAGGTACAAACTGCATGTGATTCTGGTTGGTTCAAATTAGTTTACTTGTCCAGCCTTCAGTTCACTCTCCTTAGTCAGGGCTGTGTCAATTAGCTTTCCTTTGCGATAACAAAATGCCCGAGGAAGTGAACTTACAAGGGGAAAGGTTTGTTTTAGCTTGCAGCCTGTGCTATCACAGTGACATCATGGTGGGAAGGTGTGGCAGAGGAAATTGTAGTTGGTTGTTTTTACTCCTTAGCTCTTGGCTCTTTACTCTTTGGGGAAACCTGCCACCCAGCTTCCAAATAAATCACACACAAATGGTTATTATTTCTTATGAATGCCCAGCCTTAGCTTGGCTTGTTTCTAGCCAGATTTTCTTAACTTAAATTGTCCCATCTATCTTTTGCCTCTGGGCTTTTCCCTTTCTCTATTTCTAAATTCCTAATTTTACTCTTATTCCATGGCTGGGAGTGGGGCTGTGTGGCTGGGTGGCTGTGTGGCTGGGTGGCTGGGTGGCTGGGTGGCTGGGTGGCTGGGTGGCTGTGTGGCTGTGTGGCTGAGTGGCTGGGTGGCTGGGTGGCTGGGTGGCTGGGTAGCTGGCCCCTACCATCATCCTTTTATTATTCTCTTGTTTTTTTCATCTTTTCCTCTCAGATTTCTCCTATTTATTCTCTCTGTCTGCCAGCCCCGCCTATTCTTTCTCCTGCCTTACTATTGGCTGTTCAGCTCTTTATTAGACCAATCAGATGTTTTAGACAGGTAAAGTAACACAGCTTCACAGTCTTATACAAATGCAACATAAAAGAATGCAACACATCTTTGCATCATTAAACAAATGCTCCACAACACAAACAAATGTAACACATCTTAAAACAATATTCTACAATGGGAAACAAAGGAGAACCAGGCGTGGGGATATGGCTTAAAGGTAGAGTGCTCACCTGGTGTGTGGGCTACCCTAGGCCCCAGTCTCTGACAATAGGGATCTGGGGGTAGTGGTAGTGACCAAACCTTTAGCAAATGAGTCTTTGGAGGATATTTAGGATCCAAATAACAACAGCAGGATAATGACATGATCTCACTGGGGAATTATATGAGATAATATACTTGAAATAGTACAAGTTATTCACAGTAAGTATTCAATACATGAAAACTATTGTTTATTTGTTTGTTTGTTTATGTGACAGGGTCTCACCATGTATCCCTGGCCTAGAACTCACTATGCATGTCAGGCTGGCTTTCAATTCCAGAGGCCCTTCTGCTTTGGGCTTCTGAATGCTGAATTTAAAGTGGGTTGAAAACTGTTACTTAAATGTTGATTATCACTTTCTCATTTGGGGAGCCATGCAGCCTAGTTTTGGACCAGTATATGAGTACTTGTCCAACAGGTCTCCAGATAGGGCAAACTCATGGGAACAGTCTTACTTGATGGACCAGTGGACTTTGGGGACAGTGCAGAATATTCCTGGGACCACATGGCCTGAACGAGTGTTGGTTCAGGTCTTCTCTCATAATGACCAATGATTCTCTTGGTGGTTTTACTGTCTTTTTGTCAATCATGCATGGGACAGATGTGATCATTCCTGGAAACCATGTTTTTTCCTGAATATCTTTCCCTAAAATTCTTTGGGAGCTAATGCTTCTCTGATTTCTTGCCTTGACAGGGATGTCAGTTGTCACTTCAGATGCGAGGAGCTGTCCTGATTCAGTGGTGGCAGGATCGGAGGCAGATCACCCCTGTTTCTGTAAATATGTTTTGAAAGAGATTGTTGTTCTTGAAAACGTGTGCCTGTGTCAATCACCTTTTAGTTTTATAAAGACAGGATATACCTGGCTTGAAATGTGGCCAAGCTAAATGGTAAGTGTTGGTTTTGGTTTAAAGATATTTTGATGTAAAAGTTGGGAGACAGTATATCTGACATAATTGTTTTTTCCAGAGGTTAACATTGGAGGATGGGAAAGACTTGTTTGTTAGTATGGAAAAACATGCTTGTTTTTGATGTGTAAATAAAGATGGCTGGAGCTATTCAGGGCTGGCCACTAGTGTGAAATTCATCTGGTGGTCAGACATTTCATTTCTTCATGACAACACCCCTTCTCTGTCTCAGCACCTGAGCCAGGCTGCAGCTGGGCCATGGCGCTCTCATTACTGAACATATTCTTTGCATCCTAACAGATGAAAGGGTTCTGTGCTGCTGGGAGTTCTAATGTCTGTATGCACCCGAGGTCTCTTGGATCCTTGTTTTGGGAGTTTGGGTCCTGATAGAAAGTGACTCTGCATATCTCAACAACTTACCATGAAGTCTTGTGGGCACCTTTATCTCGGACCTCCTAGCTGTCACAAGCACATTTGTGTGGTTTAAAGTCACCCAGCTTACAGTATTTTGTCAACAAAATCTTTTATTTTGAAACAGGGTCTTGCTAATTTGTCTGGGCTGGCCTTGAACTCACTTTGTAGCCTGAGTAGGCCTTGAATTTACAATCCTTCTATTTCAACCTCTCAAGTACTGGGACCACAGACCTGCACCATTGCCACCTGCGCCACCTGACTTTGTCTTGTGAGAGAACAGATTTAGGGTGATATTGGCGTAACTGGGTGGTATGAATCAGGTGGCTTTAAACCACATAGACACTAAAAGAAACCTTAATGTCAGCTGTGTACCCTGTATGCCACTTGAATGATGTGACCAGTGTTCCATCCTGATGTGGATGTTGGTGGGTGGGAGTGACAGAGGTCTTGCTTGCATGGGGGAAGGGACAGGTAGTGACTTTTTGCTTGATCTTAGTAAAACAAACAAAACCAAATACATACAACCCCCCCCCACAAAAAACAAAAAACAAACTGAAAAGTGTGGTGGAATGTTCTCTATATGCTGTAAATAAAGGAGCCGTTTTGGCCTATGTGGAGCGCCGTAGAAGTGGGTGGAGAATCAGAGGACAGACAGGTAGAAGGAGGGTGGAGTTAGTCAGTCACCACCCGAGAAGAAGAAACATGTAAGGAATCCAGGTGAGCCTCGGGCAGGGCTATGTGGCAGACAGATTAATAGAAATGGGTTTATTTAAGATGAAAGAGCTAGCTAGTAATGTGCTTAAGACATGGGCCAAACAGTATGAAGTTAATATAAGTGTCTGATTCATTTTTTGGGGGGCACAAAAGCTGCCACGGGCCAGGTCTGAACCTCCGGCCCCAAAAGGGCCCAGAAACCTTTTATAACAGAAAAGCAATGCCTACTTTCACTACCAAACTAAAAATGTCCTCCCAAAACATAGTCAGGTAGAGTCCTGTGGTGCAGGTCTGTGGGAGACTGAGGCAGGAGGATTGTAAATTCAAGGCCTGCTTAGGCTACAAAGTGGGTTCAAGGCCAGGCAAGGCAACTTAGCAAGACCCTGTTTCAAAATACAAGTGGAGAGACTCGGAGATGTAGTTCAGTGGTAGAGCACTTGCCTAGCACATTTGGGATTCAGTCTCTATTTGTGCCCAAATATTGCCATCTTGATTTACCACTGTTTTTAAATTTAAAAGTTATTAATATAGGCTGGAGAGATGGTTCAGCAGTTAAGAGCACTGGCTGATCTTCCAGAAGATCTGGGTTCAGTTCCCAGCACCCACATGGCAGCTCACAATTATTTGTAATTCTAGTTCCAGGGGATCCAACATCTTCACACAGATAAACATGCAAGCAAAATGCCAAAGAACATCAGAAGAGAGTCATTAACTTATTAATACTCTATATGTACATGATGTGTTGGGGGAGCTGCTGCCAAGGCATGTGTCAGAGAACATCTCAGTGGCAGTAATTCTCTTACTTTTCTGTGGCTTCTGGGGATGGAGCTCTGTTCATGAGGTTGTCCTATGGCATGTAGCTTCAGCTACTCAGCCATCTCACTGCCCCTTACTATTTTTTAAGGATCCAGAATTATCAAAGCCTAATTTTGTTCATTATTTCCCAAAGAAGCTCCATTCAATAATTGTTTTGAGAAAAAAAAAAAGGTGCAAATTTTGATTATCTGGGTCTGGAGAGATGGCTTATGGGTCGGGAGCAAAGGCTGCTGCTCTTCCAGAGGACCCAGCGCCCACACGGCAGCTCACAACTGTCTGTAACTCCCATTTCAGGAGATCTGACACCTTCATGCCAATGCACATAAAAAAATAAAGTAAATTATTAAAAAAATTATCTGTTTTTTTTTTTAAACAACCTGCAGGACATGAGAAAAGTCACGCAGATGAAAAGCAGAAGCTACAAGCCGCCAACTGCTGAGTAACTCAGCAGTGAAGTGTACACCATCCAGCACAGACAAGGTTCCCGTGTTTGCAAAGTGCACAGGCTGAAACTCTCGAATAATCCGTATTCATATTCGTCATCCTTTCCAAACTCACTTCGCTGAACCCCATGACATTAGTGGCAGTCGGTCACCTTCTGGCACATCTTAGGAGTCTTCTTCTTCTTGTCCCTTTCTTTCTGTTTCTAATTGACAACTAAAATCAGTGTGTGTTTGTGGCATCCTTGATATTGTGAAGTATGTGCATGTTTCACAATATGAAACCTTGCTAGAACCCCCACCCAAGCCCCATAGTCTAGTTTGAATATCACTTCCTGGTGCTGAGGACACTTGCTGTCAACTTTCCAAGAATGTAACACACCTACATTAAGCGTCATCACAGGGCATCTTTATCCCCCCTGAAAAACTTCTTAGGGATTTCTCTCTCTGCTTCACTGCACATGACCTATCTCTTTGCTTTCCTATCTCATCTTCAGAGTTAAGAACTTAAAAGAAGTTCAGTTCCTCAAGGAGGGTAGGCCCTGGATCCTTTACAATAGCTCTGAATAGTTCTCGCCAACCACAGACTGAAACAATTAGAACAGATTTGTTATTTACGGTGGCAGAGAGCCAGGCAGGGTGGCACACATCCGTACCTCTAGCATTTGGTAGGATGAGGCAAGAGAATTATGAGCTTAGGCTAGCCTGGGCTGCATAGTGAGATTCCATCTAAAACAGACAAACAAAATGCCAGAAGACAGACCCCCCAAAAAAAAATTGGGGAAGGAATGGTATTGTTTGGGGTTATTTCGTGACAAACCTTCACAAGTTTTAAGTCTCCACGTATATACTTGGAAACAATTTTCCAACTGAGCAGGCCATGGAGAACAAGCACCCTCCCTGCCCTCTGCTTCAGCCCCTGCCTCCAGGTTCCTGCCTGGAGTTCCTGCCCTGACATCCATTGGTGATGGACCATGACTTGAAAATGTTAGATAAAACAAACCTTCTCCTTCCCAAGTTGCTCTGGGTCATGGTGTTGATCACAGTTACAGAAAGCCAACTAGAACAGTAGCCAAAGTGTGGTATCTTCTGAGGGGCAAGAGAAGAGCTGTGTTGCCCCTGCTGAGGCCTGTGTGTACTATCACCCTCAGGATGTGCAGTGGAGTCAACATTTGTGTGACACCCCAGTGCATGTACTCGTGTGACATGAGTTTGTGCACTTGTGTGGACATCCAATACATGGTCTAGAACCTTAATCTGAGTGCAGCAGTGTTTAGAAATGAAACATTGAGAAGACAATCAGGTCATGAGGGTGAAGCCCTAATCAATAGAATTAGTGACATCAGAAAAGCTAGAATGTGTGCCCTTTCCTGATCCAGACTGTGCCTGCACCCTGACCTTGACCTTGCAGCTTCTAGAACTGTGGGCAACGAACGAATGCTGTTGTTTTAGCCACCCAGTGTATGGTGACTAAGATGGGCGGGGAACAAAGAAGGAAGAGAGAAGGAAGGTGGTTTTGTGTTTGTTTGCTGTACAGGGGATTGAGCCCACAGCCTCCCACGCATTCAGTGAAGAAAGCTCCATCTCCAGAGGGAGGCACCTTCTGTTGTTATGGATCGAGACTTAAGTCAGGAAGAGGCTGTGGGAGGGGCTGGTGCAAAGAGAAAGCAGAAAGGTATTTCCAATTCAAGCATATATGTAGGGATCAAGACTGAGAAATGCTGGAGGTTGATGATAAACCCCCTATGGTTCCAGGGCCTAATTATGAAACTAGCCTCACACTTGTGATCCTCCTGCTACAGCTTTCTGAGTTCTGAGATTACAGGTTTCTTTCTATGCCCCTCATGAATTGCATTTGATCTGTCCTTTTTAAAGCTGATGGTTTTTTATTGTGTTTGGTGTATTCTCTCGACACTCCCCCGCCCCCCATGAAACCCAGGGCTCTGAAGGCTAACAATCCAGCTGCAAAACAGCATTCTACATTTTATTTGAATGTTTTATTAAATTAAATCATAGCCAGGTTTAAAGTAAATTTAAAATAGCTTTCAGATTTTAAGTTACTCAGGGTAAGGTATAACCTTCCAGAAATGAAAACTTATGGGGATGGAGAGATGGCTCAGTGGTTAGGAACACACACTGCTTTAGCAGGGCACCTGAGTTAAGGCCCCGGCAGCCATGTTGGGTAGCTCACAACCACCTGTAACTATAGTTCCAAGGACACTTTCTTCTGACCTCCTCAGGTCCTGCACACCCATGTACATACCAGATACATATACATACAATTTTTAAAAAGAGAGAGAAGGGGCTGGAGAGATGGCTCAGCGGTTAAGAGCACTGTCTGCTCTTCCAAAAGACCCGGGTTCGATTCCCAGCACCCACATGGCAGCTAACAACTGTCTGTAGTTCCAGTTCCAGGCAAACACCAAGGCAAATAAATAGATAAATAATAAATAAATAAAGTTTAAAAAAAAAAAAAAAAAAAAAAAAAAAAAAAAAAAAAAAAAAAAAAAAAAAAAAAAAAAAAAAAAAAAAAAAAAAAAAAAAAAGAGAGAGAAGAAAATGAAAACATATACTATTCTAAGTATTGCCAACAGGTCATTGTAACATTTCTCCTTAATGTTCAGGTTTAAGGTTTATTTTTATTTATTTAAATTTATAATTATTATTCTTATGTGTGTCACAGTGCGTGTGTGGAGGTCAGAGGATGGCACTGTGGGGTTGGTTTTCTCCTACAGTTACATGGCTTCAGGGGGTTGAACTCAGGTCTCCAGACTTAGGTGGCTTACCCAGCTTTTGTCATTGAGCCCTCTTACCGTTGCCAGGTTTACGATTTTTAAATTCACACTTTCTGAAGAGTTTTCATATTAACAAGTTTATCTTGAGCCAGGGACAGAGGGATGCTACTGTAATCCCAGCATGCTGGAGACTGACAGAGGAGGAAGAATTAAGTCAGCCTCGGCTACATATTAAGATCCCATCTTAAAAAGCAAATCCTCAAGACAAAGCCTACAAAATAGCCTCATGTTTTATATGCGTAATTTATTTACTTGTAGATAAACTATTCCTGGGATAAGGTGGGTGGGGCTGGTGAGGAGATGGTTCAGGATGCCCAATGATCTTAGTTCTTAACCCTCCACACCAAAGTGAAAAGAGAGACCCCACCCCCACAAAGCTTCCACATGTATATCGTGACACCTCACATAAGCACGGTGATAAGAAATACAATTTTAACAATAAAATAAAAATCTAAGGTGGTTAGTTTAATGGTAGATTGCTGACCTACCTAGCTAGCATACACAGAGCCCAGATTTGGTCTCCAGCACTGCAAAAATAAATGAATAGAAATAAATCGATTATTTCAATTGAAGGTGCTACAGTGACTCACCTGGTTAAAATGTGTCCGTTAAATTGTGAGCAGGGGGGCTGAAGAGATGGCTCAGCGGTTAAGAGCACCGTCTGCTCTTCCAGAGGACCGGGGTTCGATTCCCAGCACCCACATGGCAGCTAACAACTGTCTGTAGTTCCAGTTCCAGGCAAACACCAAGGCAAATAAATAAAGTTTAAAAAAAAAAATTGTGAGCAGGACTCACAGAAGAAGACAAGTAATGTGAACCTGCAAGGTCATTGCACACCTTGTTGGTTTTTTATGACGTGTGACTCACATTAGTATCTTTTAAGGCATTCATAAATATGATCCTTTAATTTTATTTTCATTTAGACTTGTTTCAGAAAGGTTTTGAGCTTGTCCTCAGGGTCAGAGGTTGAGGGCACATTGCAGCTTAAGAAGGAAGCCCCAGCAACAGAGTAGCGTTGGGACCGGGGGTCACCCATGTAGAGGATGCTCATGCTGCAGAGGCGTCCACAGGAGTTCATGATTGGTGCAAACCCTGGAAACTCAACAGTGAGAACCGGAAGCTGAGCTGAAGGATTTATGAAAGACAATGTGGGCAGAACAGGACAGTGAGGATCCGGGTGGACGGATTTCATAAGAAAGCATTGAGCAAGAGGCCCTGACTAAGTCGGCAACCCTGCCCCAGCTGAAAGATGGGTTCTAGAAACAGAGGCCTGGCAATGGTCTCAGGGGACAAGCTGTAGGCAGGATGTCAACTAGACCCACCTCCCAGGAATAGAGAGGGAGAGAATTCACCAATAGCCATCTAAGTGGACCAAGCCAGACCCAGAAGGAGAGATGGCATTCAGCCTCCCAGCATCTGCTTGCTGCAGGAAACCCAAGCTGAAAGTTATCGATGATGACCCAGGATGCACCAAGCCCCTGACATAATCTGCTGAAATCCTGCCTAATACTTTTGTGAGAGAGCAGTCTCCTGCATGCAGCTATCATGTGAGGTGGAAATGCCACCAGGGTGTTGGGACAGGTAGAGACTTGGGAGTTATCAGGAGCAGATGAAGAATACAATGGGTTCCAACTTCCCTTTGTTCTCACCCAGACCTTAGCAGGATCTTTGCTGAGTTTTCTTTTCCTGTTAATTCATACCTAGTTCAAAGTTAAGGATTGATGATGAGGAATATTTCCTCTTGAATGTCCTCTACTTTATAGCTTGGAGTAGCAGCCTGGGCCATGTCTGAACCATTCTTCTGAGGGAGCTTTTTGCAAAAGTCTCCTGAGCATCGGGACCTGAAATGGAAACCGCCTCTATTAGCAGACACTTCTTGACATGCCTTGAACATACTCACAGACCGTCAATGACACTCTGCACCTGAGTTTCAATTAATGTGCTCAGCAATAGCTTTTGACCTCTGAATTTTTTTTCCTTGTCACCAGTTTGCTTGTATTTATCTTTGTCAGATCCAGATATAGGTGTTTCTTTAAGGATCATTTTTGTCTTGTTTTTTTTTTTTTTTTCCAAGACAAGGTTTCTCTGTATAATAGCCCCTTGCTGTCCTAGAACTCACTTTGTAGACCAGGCTGGCCTCAAACTCAGAGATCTGACTCTGCCTCCCGAATTCTGGGATTAAAGGCATGTGCCACCCCACCTAGCTAAGGATCATGATCGATCTTGTGATATAATACATAAAGCTATAAACTCGGGGCCATAGAGATGACTCAGTGATTAAGAGAGCTTGCTGTTCTTGGAGAACACTCTGGTTTGGTTCTAGCATCCACATATCAGTTCATAACTGTAACCCCAGTTCCAGTGGATCAGACGCCCTCTTCTGACCTCTTGGTGCACAGACATACATGCAGTAAGACACTCATACATATAAAAAACATTTAAAATTAACTAACTATAAATGCTACAACGGCTTCAACTAAGAGCCACATAATGTGTCTAAAAGCCAGTATGGCTCTTAAACCTTAGGGACAACAAGGATTTTTTCCCAAGGGAGGACTCTTCAAGGAAGAAGGGGGCTCTGTTTCAAAGGCTCCCGCCCACTCTCTCACCCTAAGCCTCATTTTTTTTTTTGTTTCGTTTTGTTTTGATTTTTCGATTCAGGGTTTCTCTTTTAGCCTTCAGCTCACTCTGTAGACCAGGTTGGCCTTGAACTCACAGAAATCCACCTGCCTCTGCTGGGATTAAAGGTGGTCTCCACCACTTGGTTTGCCACTTCTATTTAGTTCCCACCGGGGTGAGGCATTCCTTTGCCTTTGTCTATGTCTGTTTGTTTCAGTTTTTCAAGACAGGCTTTCACTGTGTAACCCTGGCTGTCCACCTTTGCTGATACTAAAAGTTTTCCAAGTGTATTACTACAGACCACAAGTTACAAAATCTTCTTTTCCCTGGGCTTATAAATACCATGGAAAACAATCATCTCCTCGATCACATATTCATTGAAGAAGCAGAGATCAGCTTATGTTTTCATTCCTGGCCTCTCCAGAACTTACCCAGTAGGAACATCTAAAGCAGAGCAATTAGGGGACAATTTACATGTTACAAAGGGTGACAGAGGGCTCTTTCAAGTGCCTCCTCAGAGGATTTAAAGGTTGTCATACTGTTTGACAGACCATTGAAAAGGAAAGAGAAGAGTTCAGACTCAGTGTAGTCAGGGAAAAAAGGAAGCTTTAAACTTGAAGCCTACAACTCACTTAGCTAGGAAAGGCCTCAGGGCTCGCCAGCCCTCTCCAGTTTGATCATTTAGGTATGTCGTAATAGACTCTAAACTGGAGGATTGGGCTAGCTCAGTGGAACAGCAATTGTCTAGCAAGTGTGAGACCTGGGATTTTATTCCCAGCATCTTATAGAAAGAATAAAATATAAAGAAATAAGATCGGTACTCTAAAAAATGAGATGGGAAATACCACGTTCAAAAGGCTGAAATTTCTAGGCAGATGAGATGGTGCAGCTTGTAAGGGGCTTGGCCATCAAGCTTGAAGGCCTGAGAAGTGACTGCTCTGACCTCCCCATGTACACTGAGCATGAGTGTGCCTTTCCAACCCTGCTGCAAATACATAAACGGAATAAACAAATTTAAAAGCTTCATTTCCCAACAAATGTTTGCAGTTTGTAATGAGATCTTTGCAGAAGATTAATGAGACAGGAGTCATAATAAATTTCAAATACAACTTCCATCCCCACCCTCAAATCTCAAGGAGAACAGCTTGGAAGTTATGGCGTTTCTTAAATGCTGCAACTTATTGTAGAAGGAAGGTGTGCATATACAGTGCATTTAAAGACACATGAATGTTGGGGACTGGAGAAATGGCTCAGAGGTTAAGAGCACTGACTGTTCTACCAGAGGTCCCAAGTTCAATTCCCAGCAACCACATGATGGCTCACAACTATCTATGATCTATATCTAAGAGGTATACAGACAGTATACCTCTTCTATATACTGTATACAAAAAAACTTTAAAAAAATAAAAATACACATACATTCTGTGTAGGCTCTACATTTGGGTGTCAGTCTAAGTGTGGACAAAGAGAGATTGTGCAGGAGCAGCTGGGGTAGCCAGGACAGGCAAGAGTGTTCATGCATTTAGTGTGCCTTTTAGTGACAGGCCATCTACTGTGTACCGACACCCCTCTGATTTTTCCAATCTAGTGTTATTCCAAGAACTCAGGACTCCTGTATAATTGAGGGCAGGGTGGAATTAACGTCAACATAGAAATCTTAAGTGGGATAGGAAGCATTTCTTTCTTTCTAGTTGTTGATGCTGGAGACTGACACGTCCTCACTCCCCTACCCCACCCCCGACCTCCCCCAGGCTAAGCACACTCTCAGTCTGGTGACTAGGGAATGCTAACCAGAGGTTTATAGTAAATCTAGGGACCACTTGGGAAGTTCCTCCCAAGGCTTTGGCTGGGCCGTTTGACTAGAGGTGGGGTCTCCCCGCTCTGGGGAGCCCCTCCCGCTGAGCTCGCTTCTGCCCGGGCGGCCCGGGGCAGGGGGGCTTGGCACGGTTGTCTTCGATGGCCCCAGTGGGAGGGTCACGGCTAAGACACCCGGCCCATCTCATTGTTTCAAGCCAGGCTTCCTCTTCTGGCGGAGGCCAGCGGCGCGCTGAGCGGGAAGGGGCCGGGACGCGGCTGGAGCCCTCGGGATGTCTACCTCTGCTGCTCCTTCCCCTCTCCAGGAGCTCGCGTTTCCCGGGGTGTGTGAGCATTCTCAATAAAAAGGGAAAAGCACCATCCAAGTGAATTTTCCAGCGCCGAGAGGAAATGCTGTTTCCTGCATCGTACAAAACTGGTGCCAATAAGACTGACACAGGAGTCCATTGTCCGGCTAACAATGTGTGATGGGGAAGGGCGCCTGAGAAAATAGACCTGAGGCCACCGTGAGCGTTTGATCCTTCCCTGCAGGGCTAGTGTGTGTGTGTGTGTGTGTGTGTGTGTGTGTGTGTGTGTGTGTTGAGTGTTTGGAGTGTGAAATGATATATCTGTGCAGGAGTATGTGCACCAGCCTGTGTGGGAATGTGTGTGGTGTATGTCTGAGTATGAGTGTGCATGCACCTGTGAGTGATGTCTCTCTAGGCATAAGTGTGCGTGATGAGCCTGTGTATTTTGATAGGTGTGTGTGCACATACATACGAAAGTGTGTGCACGTGCATGTATGTGTACGTAGCTTCTGTGTGTGCAGGGTGCTCAGGCTGCTCAAGGCACAGTGCATCTCTTTCTGTTCCTCTGGTGGGCTCTTTCCAAAGGTGGGAACATCATGGAAAAAGAGCAAAGAAAAGCATAGAAGTGGAGAGAGGGAGAGAGAGAGAAAGAGAGAGAGACAGAGAGCAGAGATAGAGAGACAGAGAGAAGGAGAGACCAAGTCTTCAAACAGGTAGAACCAGCTGCCCAATGCGGCGCGGAACCCCGGCAACCTCGCAGTCAGCACGGGTCCCGCACCCAGCCTAGACACAGTTGCTTGAGCACCAGTGCTCCATGTGTGCCCGGAGAGGTGATGGACCGGGGAGGCGACTGGGCGAGCGTACATGGGCATCGGCCCACCTGGGCGCCCGAGGTCAGGGCCTCGGCCGGAGTGTCACCTCCCTCACGTAGTCGCCGTGTTCGGGACGTGAAGTGCCGACCTAGAGGCTGCTCGGGCCAGGGCATGGGCTGGGCGATAAACAATCACACAGGATACACAACACCCTGGACTGTCACAAGTCCCTCGCAGGAAAAGATAAATAACATCTGAGGAACCGCGGGCGCAGCTTCCCCCAGCAGAACAAAAACCTTTGGAGAAGTAAACAACAGGGCCAGGAAGAGTTCACACACTAGCCCTAGAGGCTGAGAGAGGCCACCTCTTTCCCCCGGGGGGGGGGGGGGGGCGCTTACTCGGGGCTTCTTTTCAACACAAATGACATAGGCGCGCGTGCCCGCACACAGAGACACCCACGCGCATGCATGGTTCAAACTGAGCCCTTTATGGTGATTGACCAAGCAGGGCACAGTGGCACAAATCTGTACTGCGCTTCCAAGGCAGGAAGTTGCAGGCCAGCCTGGGCTACACACCTGAATCCTATACCAATATTATTGTCACACTCCGGGTGGGAACCTTGTTTTCTGCAAGAGTTGTTTGTGCAACAGGCAAGGAGTAGTGGTGTATTTTTCTGGACTGGAAGACGGAGGATTTCCTGAAAATACTTTTTCCTTAAAGTTTGCTCTTGGAGTCATAGCCAGCGACATGAAACCCACCTTGATCTCCTGTAAAGGAAACCACTGCTATTCAAACCTGGAAAACACAAATGCTCCATGAATACAATAAAACGTTGAAGATACATACTCAAGGGGTTCACTTGAAGACCGTTATTTTCTCTCACCTGGAGTCTGATTCCCAAAGCCGCCCTCACTTTCTGCCAGCCAGACCTCTACACTGCCCTAGTCATTGCACACAGATCTACATCTCTGTCACAGCAGCGCCTGGGGTCCTCTCTGTTATCATTCAACTCAGTCATGTTTGTCTCCTGGCAAATAATTCGCTGTGGTGGTTTAAATGAAACCAGTCATTACAGACCCATATATTGGAAATGGGTCTCCAGTTGGTGGGACTGTGTTTAATATGTTTAAGGCATATGAAACAGCCAGTTTCTTTTTTTCTTTTTTTTTAAAATATTTTATTTATTTATTATGTATACAGTGTACAGAAGAGGGCACCAGACCTCATCATAGATGGTTGTGAGCCACCATGTGGTTGCTAGGAATTGAACTCAGGACCTCTGGAAGAACAGTCAGTGCTCTTAACCTCTGAGCCATCTCTCCAGCCCCAAAACAGCCAGTTTCTAAATCTAATTCATATCCTAATATCTGTGTACTATTTGGATCTCAGGACCTGCATTCAGAGTAACTGGCAGACACGGTATATCTCCTTTTCTGGATTCTTTCTCATGCCTCTTGTATGCCAAATGGGTACATCTGAGCACAAATAAATGGATTAGTGACTGGTTGGACGACAGGATCCATGTGGTCTGATGCCAACACCGATGGAATCCTATGGGCAGTTTCCATTGTGGCACTGCCTTTTCTCTGTACCGGCGATGCGTGCTCTCCTAGGCAAGTGGTTCCAATGTGGTTCAGCTTTGGCCGAGTATATAACATACTTGGAAGGAAGTAGGCTCTCAGTGTCCACTTATTCTCTGCAGATCAGAGATGCTGTGAACTCATTGATCTGATTGGGGAATGACACAGTTAAGATTGTACACATAACTCATTATGGTACCGCATAAGTCTCTAGAAGACCACGTCAGAATACTGAGAAAATTTATGATGAGGACATTTTGTCTCTTTGCTTCTTCCAGGGTTGGTTATGCAAGGGAAGAGCGGGGGAAAAAATGAAACAGCCAGCCACACAGATTACAACTTGCAGGGAGTCTAGTGCATGGCATCCAAGACATTGTCAAGAAATGTTTGGTTGCACCCTGTGTTAAAAGTGAAGGCTTTCATTCAGGGTCACTTTGTGTTGTCTAGACCAGCTGCATTTTAATCCGGAGGCCTCAGAACAGGAGGGATTAAGGTAGAAGAACACTTCTGGGCCTGTGAGATGACTTCATGTGAAAAGGCACTTCTGTAACAGCCTAGCAATAGCAATGATCATTACTTGGACATGCACTGTGATATGCGTGTTCCTCCCACAATAAATAAACATTAAAATGACACATCCACTGAGAGGAGAGGGACCAGAGAAAAGAGAAGCTCAGTGTCACATTGTATGAATAGGCTTTCCATGTTTAAACCCAATAAAACTGGCACTGACACTGTGTAGATTCTCGTGGGACTGGGGCGGGGGTAGCCCAGTCTGTGGTAGAGTGATTGACTAGCATGCAATGGTCCAGGGTGGATCCAAGACATCTGGCAGTTTGCACACTGCCAGACAGGTGAATAGAGACTTTGGCAACGCTAATTGGCTCAGATTCAGCACTACCAATGAATATTGCTTAGTATAAGTGGTCCCATGACAAACCCATCAGAGAAGCCTTGAATGAGAGTAGTTACTGTACATAGCCACACACTGACTGATAACTGTGTTAAGCCCATATGGGCTCTCAACAGAAGAGGGAGGGAGGAAGAAAAGAACAGAAAAAGAAAGAAAGAAAGGCAAAAGAACCAGTTGTTTTTGTTAGAAATTGAAGCATACACTCCCCAAAATGACCCAGCTATTCCATTTCTCAACATAAGAGGAAGAAAAGCTTATTTCTACACAAAGACTCATGTGCAGATGTTTGCAGTGGCAATATTCAGATGGCTGAAATTGGAAACAAGTAAAATGTCAGCTAGTGGATAGATAAACTGCAGTATGTTCACACAGCAGAGGATGGATGCTCAACAGGAGAAGAGATAAATTGCTGGTGCATGCAGCAACAAAGGTGAATCTCTAATTGCTGGTGCATGCAGGAAGATAGGTGAGTCTCTAATGCATTATGCTAAATAAAAGAAATTAAACACAAAAGGTACACATCTGTGATGGCATTTATGTAACATTTTAAAAAGGCAGAACTATGGGGGGCATAAGTATTAGATTAGTGGTTGCCTGAAGCCAGGGATGTGGAGAGGGAAGAGAAGTGTTAAAAACAATGGAAATAGTCTATTCTGCTTGTGGTAGGGTTAACATGACAGTGTAAACTAACAGGACTGAACTCCCAAAAGGCTGATATTACTCTATATAAACTGTACCTTAATAGCAGCACATAGTGGCATATACCTTTAATCTCAGCACTTAGAAAACAGAGACAGGTGGATCTCTCTGAATCTGAGGCCAGCTGGTCTATAGTGTGAGTCCTAGGACAGCCAGAGCTACATAGTAAGACCCTGTCTCAAAACAAAACAAAACAAAATTATGCTTCAAGAAACCTGACTCTAAAACTGAATTCATCATTTTTTAAAAGATTATTTTTGTTTTATGTGCATGAGTGTTTTGCCTGCGTTGTTAGGTCAGTGCACCATGCGCATGCAGTGCTCATGGAGGCTAGAAGAGGAAAGGTATTGGGTCTCCTGGAACTAGAGTTACATGCTTGTGAACTGCCATGTTGGGTGCTGGTAACTGAACCTGGTCCTCTTCGAGAGAAGCCATTGATCTTGAATGCTCAGCCATCTTTCCAGCTCCTCTATCATAATTTTAATAGTTATCTTTTGATAATTTGCATTAAATTGCTGAATAATTTTGAGTGAATGAATGATTGAATCTTGCTGTGGGATAATGCTCTTGGACACAGTAAAGATTTGTCACTTGTATTGGTTTAATAACATGCTGATTGGCCAGTAGCTAGGTAGGAAGTAGAGACAGGGTAGACTTCTAGGCAGATTAGGAGAATTCTGAGAAGAGAAAAGGCAGAGATGAAGTTGCCAGCCAGATAGGGGAAGCAGGATGAGAATGCCTTACTGAGAAAAAGTACCAAATCACATGGCTAAACATAGATAAGAATTATGAGTTAATTTAAATGTATGTGCTAGTTAGTAATATGCTTAGCATTTACTATAATATTAAGCCTCTGAGTCAGTTCCTTGGGAAGCAGCTACTGGGCATTTGGAAGTTATAGGCAGGACAGACACTTTCGACTACAGATCCTAAGTAGCAGTCCTACTTAGCAAAGTTGCAGTGCTCAAAAGTGAAATGGAAAAAGCCTGAGTGTTGCTCTTCTGGCTTCCTGAAGGTGCCAAGGGAAGGCATGGACAGGCCACAGGAAGCAGCCTCCACAAGATAGAAGGCTTTCTCAGGAATTCTTACTCATTTGGGAAACTCCCAGCTACAGTCCCGAGAGTGGAAAGTGCAGAAGTTGTTGGATTGTCTTCACAGTCAGCCTGTGGTGGAATCACTCAAATTCCACTGCTTGAGTAGCAACATACATCCATCGTGACACATGTGTGTGCACACATGTGTGTAGTGGGGAGCCCGAGCCTCTCTGAATATGACTTACAAAAGGAGGGTTTAATGAGTGACATCACTATTTAGCAGACAGCATCCATAAACTCAAAGTTCAGGCTTGGAATTCTGTGGACAGCAGGAGATTCTCAAAGTGAAAATAGCACCCCAAGGAGCCCTGTTTCCTTCTCAGTTCCAACCTGATAATAATCTTTTAGGATTCATTACACAGAACAAGTACTCATGGGCTAATAATCCCCTTCTGATTAAAATAACCCACGACCACAAGTCCCTGGAAGGCCGTGGCTGGCTTTTGACAGGAACATATGCAATTTATTTCACTTTCATTTTGTCAAGTGACCTCTTCCAGAAGATCCTCCATCATCCTCTTCTTCCTCCTCTTCCTCTTTCCCCCCTTTAAGGCTACCCCATCACACACTTGCTCCCCATTCCTCCCTCCCCTCCAGATCCTGGCCATCGGACCCCTCTAGGTAGTTCACATGGGCAGAATTATACAGGGCCTATAGCTTTGTTACTTCATTGTTTCCCTTGGCACAATGTGTTGTAAGGTCAGCCACAGTGTGGATGAATAATACTCTGAGGTATGTGTAACCCCGTCATCTATCCATCCATCACTGGGCACGTGGGCTGCTTGGCTGTTTTGTATAAGGCAGCTACAAACATGGTGTATAAATCACTCTAGGCGCTCCTACTTGGAATTCTTTGGACATATAAACCAGAAAATAAAATTTTATGTCATAGAATAATTCTACTTTTAAGTATTTGAAGAGGCTCCATGTTGGTTTTCCAAAATGGCTTCATCTAATTTCATTCTCATGGCCTGCATGGGCGCTGGTCTTGTCACATCTTCAAGTGGTTGCTATTTTCGATTTTCTTTCTCCTCTTCCTTTTCAAGTAGCCATCCTATTGGATATGAGGTGGCATTCTGGTTTATTAGCTGCATATTCACATGATCCCAGAGGGACTTAGGCACTATGGGCCCCAAGCATGACCATTCTGAACAGGTACAGTGGGATAGAACTTTTCTTAATATTAATGTAAGATTATTAATGAGAAATTATGAATGCTTACTGTCCTTGGGAAATCAAATTTAGCAGCCCCCCAACCCTAACCCTAACCCCAATCCCAACCCCAATCCCAACCCCAACCCCAACCCTAACCCTAACCCCAACCCCAACCCCAACCCTAACCCTAACCCTAACCCCAACCCCAACCCCAACCCTAACCCTAACCCTTCCTGTTTTCATGACTTTGCCTGACCCCTGATTCTCTCCCTTAGTTGGTGGGTGCACTCACAGCCCTCTGTGACTCATTTCATGCTCCATCTGTCTCTAAGGTGAAAGGTATCCCCTTTTTCCTCAGTCTTTTTCCTTTGTAGTACTATCCATAGCCAACTGTAACTACGCCCTTGACTTTGGTAGAACCCTCAGACTCTGTATTTCAACTTAGGTGACATCTAGATACATGGGCTTTCCAGCCATGTTATAGGTAGCCTACTGCACTTCAAGTTCAAACTTCACCTGGTCCTTTCCCCTTCCAAATTTGAATTCTATGTTCCTATCTATGTGTCTGTCAAAGCCAGAAATCTGATGATCAGCCTGTCACATAACCATTACACCCTCCACCCCAAGCCATGGTCAGTCTTGGCTTTAGAAGGCATATTCAGAGAGGCTTACTGCTGGTGCAGGCGCACACACATGCAAACCCTGTGTGCGGGATGGTGGGCAGACAATGGGGTGCTTGTGAGGGGAGAGTAGTTTTCAGTCCAGGAGACATTTGGCAGTGTCTAGATTCTGGGGTGTTCTGTGGAATGTTGCTAGCATGAAGTAGGCAGAAGCCAGAGATGTTAAGCAACTTATGGGGCATGGGTGATCTCTCCAGTCCTGCCCCAAGATAGTCCTAGACCTTTGCCCTCCGTACCCAGTCCCCCTCAATGGCTACTGAGGCAAGCCATGGCTGTACAGAGTTGTTTGTGAACTACATACAGTCTTGTTCACAGGAGTGTGTCGATGCCTTCAGGTGTGTCTTACCACTTCCAAGGCAAAAGTGTGACTGACCAACACAGTGTTATAAAAACCTGGATTCCTGGCTTCAAGTGGGTGGTGATATGCAATGACTGAATGTGTGCATGTCCCCAAATGTCACATCATAAGAATCTCAGTGTGATCCCTTTTGAATGGATCCTTTGGGAAACAAGTGAGTCATGAGGGTGGAGCCAGTGCAGACTTCAGTGTCTCAAAAGGTGCATTGTGGGATTGACCCCCTACTTTCTCAACCTTGTCATGTGTTATCCCAACACCTTTGACAAGGGTCTTTGGTTCCTTTTCATCATCTTAAGAATGGAGATAGAGATATCGGCTTTCTTATCAAGTTATTGTTAGTAGTGGCAAGCTTATCCAGGTAGATCCAGTGTCCCGGAACAGACAGACCAAGGGTTGGACCACAAAGCCCACTTCCCGACACACAGTAAGTATTTGGTATCTGTTCATTGTTACAAATGTTTGTTGAGTATTTTGACCAGCTATCCTCTAGGAGTTGATGAATAAACAATACACAGAAATGTTATTTATTTACTACTTAGGGAGATTGACAATGATGCTGTTTACATAACCTGACCTTGCCACTCTATCAGACCTTCCCTCTGAGGCCTATTTTGGGGTGTTTGAGCCAAATCTTGAAAGAAGAGATGAAATCAATAGAAACTGAAAGGGAATGTTCTCTGGGCAGAGAGAAAAGCCTGTGGCCCCAGGGAGAACCAAAGATTAAACAACCCCACCACCTGTCCTCACCACACTCTTCACCTCTACCCCAGCCTCTCACTGGAGGATCCCAAGGAACAAAGGAGGTGCATGGACCCAGGGCTTGAGGAGTCAGGGATGGGAGGCTGGGATGGAGTTGAAAAGGAAAGGGAAAACCAGACCAGGCAAAGAAAGCTTTGAAGGGCAGATGTGTGGCCCTTATCTGTGATGTAATGGAAAGGATTCAGGTTGCCCATGACAACAAGCTGTTATCTCTTTTAGAAAAGATTGTCTGACTCCAGAGTCTACAGGTAAACTTCTGGAATGCAAAGGAAAATGACTAAAAATGTGAAGATTGTTATTCCAGATTTCATTCAAGTAAAGAAATGATATTTCCACGTAGATCTGGAATTGTTAAAAGCTATTTGAACTTCCAGGAATGTGGAGGGTAAAGAGGACTGCTGCTTTGTTTTAAAATGGGATTTTACAAATGCTTATTGGATATGGGAAGCACATTCTCTCTCTCTCTCTCTCTCTCTCTCTCTCTCTCTCTCTCTCTCTCT